>JARQOC010000157.1:0-132144 GCA_033576535.1 Allobates femoralis | reverse complement strand
ATTGATTGTGCATTTATGATTTTTGTATAGATCATGTATATGTGTGTATATGACTGTGTATGATGGTGTACGTGTGTAATATGATTACCCAATATGATGGTATGTGTGTATGAGTGTATGATTGTGTGTATATGACTGTGTATGATTGTGTACGTGTGTATATGATTACCCAATATGATGGTATGTATGTATGAGTGTATGATTGTGTGTATATCACTGTGTATACGATTATGCATGTGTGTATATGACACAATCATATTACACAGACATACCCAATTGTATACACACATGCAGAATCATACACACAGACATATACAATCATATGCAGACATTTACAATTATATACATATGTGCACAATCATATACACACATACACAATCAGTCATTTACACAGACAGGCATATACAATCATATACACATATGCACAATCATATATACTCACAATCAATCATAGACACACATTACACAATCAATCATACACACACATACACAATCATATATACTCACAATCAATCATATACATACATGCACAATCATATATACTCACAATCAATCATATACACACATACACAATCAGTCATATACACAGACAGGCATATACAATCATGTACACACATACACAATCATATATACTCACAATCAATCATATAACACACATACACAATCATATATACTCACAATCAATCATATACACACATACACAATCAGTCATATACACAGACAGGCATATACAATCATAACATATATGCACAATCATATATACTCACAATCAATCATAGACACACATGCACAATCATATATACTCACAAGTTACAATCACTTGCAGACATACACACATTGGGGCTCTTTTTACTTTTGATGATTCTTCTGGCACATCTTCTTTCTTCTGTCCCACACACAGCTGTATGTCCTCTTCAGCGGGAAGTGTGTGCACTGTGACCTCCTACACACATGGCCGCACACAGCAACTGCTCTAGACCCCTCTGTGCTGCTCTCTGCTCTGCTGAACTGTGATGCAGTGGGAGGGCAGACCTTCACTGCACAATGTGTAATGTGGCCGCCCGAATCACTGTCTGTGCAGCAGAGAGCTGCAAGCAGTTTTGCTGTGTGCGGCCATCATGCAGCATACGGCGGCCGGCCGGCAATGCACAGCTGCTGGGAGAGCGAGCGGCCCTGCACAGTAGATGGGAGAGCCGACGGCCCTGTACAGCCGCTGAGCCGCAGAGAGAGCGGGCGGCCCAGCAGTCGCAGGGGTCAGCGCGCACTCAGTGCTAGTGCTGCACTCCCCTTCCTCTTGGGGGGACAGCGGCCCCCCCCGCCCCACGCTGGGTACGCCAGACCCATGCCAGACCCATGATAAACCATGATTAGGCTGAAATTCAAAAGTATAGCAGAACCTTCAGAACCCTATGGAATGGAAGTTGCTAGAATCTAGACAACCAAGACTACCTGTGAAATACAGGCAATTTAACCCAGAACTCTGCCGATTATGGCGACAGAAAAAACGTCTGCAGTACCACAAAGGAGTGTTCGATTCACTGTGATCCCCCGCACTCACGAGAGAGTCTTCCAAATAGTTGTACTGAGACAAAATGCCAACATCATTCTTTAGGCTTATCATGATAAATCTGGAAACTTTGGTTGCCAAAAGACTTTTTGATGATAGCTGCTGCAGGTGTTAGACGGCACCCGCGGCTGCTACTATGTGCGCGCTAAACAGTGCAAACTCTAAATTGTGTTCTCTCAGTCACCTAGTGAGGAAGAAACAATAAACAGAAAGGGTGCAAAATTCATAAGAGATACAATACTAGACATAAATGTGGAGAAGGAAGTGCCCATGGAAACAATGGACACAAGCACAAACATAGAAGAATTAAGCATAATAGAAGACACATCAGAAAAGACACAAGAAAAAGGTATGAAATTGAAAGAAGAAATGAAAAATAAAAAAGAAGAATTAAATAAACCCAGTACCAGAACTAAAATAGATGGAGTAGAGAAGAATAAAGAAAATGAAGAAAAATACACTAAAGAATTCTGTGAGGTTTTGAAAACCGCAAAACAAAGAGATCATTATGAGTCCTACAAAAAAACCTTGAATAAGGGAAATAAACAGGAAGAAAATAAAAAGGGAAGAAGGGAGAATAAGCAAAAAGGTATAAATAACGACAAGGAGATTAATATAGAACAAATAACAAGAGAAGATAATAAAGGAAATACGGATAAAGAAAAAAATGATAAAAACAGCAAAAGTGAAAAAAATAAAAAGAAAGATAAAGGGGAAAAGAATATCAATGAGACAGAGAGAAGATTCGTTAAAGTTAAAAAAAATCAAGGAAAGAACAAGAATAAGAATAAAAATAATCCTAAAAGTAATAATAGTCAAAATTCATCCAGTCCCGATACTTGTGAAAAGAAATTGGATAAAAATATAGATCACAATTTACATAATGAGAAGAATATAGAAGTTTTAGATAATAATGCATCTTTTGAACTTTTCACAGTGCACAACACCACTATCACACAACAGTCACAAGAACAATTTATAAATTTATTGGATGAAACTGTATATCAAATATTACCGGAATCACCTAAAATAATTAATTCACAAGAAGAATTAGAATCAGCACTAATAAAATCACGAAAATCACAAGATGGGGGAACAAAGATTGTGACACAAGGATTGGAAGAGGAATTCACCAATGGGAATAAAGAGAAAGTAAACGAAATAGACAATGATCCTAAAACATTGAAAGATAATAATAAAAAAATCACACAATTTTTTCAAGTGGTACCGGGAAGAAAATCCAAGAGAAAAAGAGATATAGAGGATGCAGAGGGAGTGGAGGGCAAAAACGTCAATCATTCTCCAAAAGAAGATGTAGTGCAAAAGAAAAAAACAAAAATAGATTAGAATTTGACACGATAAAAAATAAAAATAAAAATGATAATTTACTCCAAGAAGAGGTGCAGATGAACAATGAAAGAAAAAATAAGAAGATAATAGAACATGGCATATTTAATATCTCAGGGATAGAACTTACTCCAGATGAGATTAAATTATTAGGTAAAGGATTATCATTCTGTCCAAATGCAGGAGCCGACCCTTTTGTATTCTACATTGACTTTAATGAATACATGAGGAAACTCACGGTTAAGAGGCACTTTTTACTGCAGGAGATACAGGGCAAAAATAAAGGAATGGATGAAGGTGAAACGACTAATCCAGGAGAAAATCTAGAAAAAGACTATCAACATGTAAACCCCAAAATGATTAGCAACTTTTATCCACTACACCATAGGGGTTCACATCTAGAAACTTTTCAGCAATTGGTCATGAAAGAAATACGAACCTTTAGAAACAACTATAAAAGGGACAAGCTCACAAAAGAAGAAAGAATAGCAATGAAAAGCCTGAAGGAGAATAAGACCCTAGTAATTAAAAGAGCCGATAAAGGTGGGGGAACTGTTATCATGAGTAGAGAATGGTATTGTAATAAGGGGAATAGCATGTTGGCGGATGAAGAGTATTATGAAAAATTATTAATAGACCCTATGGATACAGTACTTCCTGAATATGAGAAAATAATTAAAAGCGCCAAAACAGTGGGTGTCCTAAATAAAAGAGAATATCAATTTTTGAATATTAAGAGATTTGAGAAAGCTTATTTTTATTTTTTTACCGAAGATACATAAAAATGCCATAGACCCACCTGGACGTCCCATTATATCAGGAGTGAACTCCCTAACTAGCAATTTATCTCACTACATTGATTTATTTTTACAGAAATATAATTTAAATCTTGATTCATACCTGAGAGATTCATCACAGCTAATAGGACAAATAAAGAACATTCCCAATATGTCAGGATGCCTGCTTTTGACACTAGATGTGAGTGCCTTATACTCAAATATTCCCCATGATTTAGGACTAGCAGTGGTAGAGCAGTTTCTGAATGCAGATCCGGATATGAAAGATAAACAACGAGAATTTTTACTGGAAGGAATAAAATTTGTTCTCATGAATAACATCTTCACATTTGAAAAATCATTATACAGACAGATAAAAGGTTGTGCCATGGGGGCTCGTTTCGCCCCCAGTTATGCAGGCCTTTATGTGGGGGCATTTGAAAAAATGGCAATATTGGAATCCCCGCTACATAACAAACATGTCTTGTTCTATAGAAGATTCATAGACGATCTGTTTATAATATGGAGGGGAACAGAAGGAGGAGCTCAAAGATTCGTAGAAAGCTTGAATAGTAATAATTGGGGTTTAAAATTTACAGCTAACATTTCAAGTTCAGTAATTCAATTTTTAGATCTTTTGATTAGAGTAGACGACCAAGGAAAAATCAGCACATCGACCTACTTTAAGGAGGTCGATGTCAACAGTTATCTTAACTATAAAAGTGGACACTTACCGAAATGGATTAAGAATATTCCATATGGCCAATATTGGCGCATAAGGAAGAACTGCACCTATGATGTTGAATATAAAATAGAAGCAGCTATCCTAAATAAGCGGTTTAAAGAAAAGGGATATCCAAAGGGATTACTGGTTAATGCATATGAGAAATGTAAAGAACTCACACAAGAAGATTGCATTAAAAGAATGGAAGATCGTCTGAAAGACCAAAAAAGCCCTAAAAAAAGCCCTATAAAAACTGTGGCAAATAATGAGAAAGAATATGGCAATAACCTTATTACAACTTATAGCCAATCACATGAAAATATATATGCAATACTAAAAAAATACTGGTTCATCCTAAAAGAGGACCCGGTATTATCAAAGCATATACCTGAAAGACCGAGAATAATTTTTAGGAAGGGAAGGAATCTTCAGACTATAGTAGCCCCAAGTAAACTGAGAAATATAGAAATGAAAAATAATACCAGCAAACAGGAAGTCCCAGGAGAACTAGGAAGTTTTAAATGCGGTTCTACAAAGTGCAAATGCTGCAAAAGTATGGGCCAAGGCAATAAAACATTTAAGTCCAACACCACAAATGATATATTCACTATAAAGAAATCATTAAACTGTAGATCAAGAAACGTAATATATCTCATAGAATGTCCTTGCAAACAGCAGTATGTAGGCAGGACAATACAGAGTATGCAAGCCAGGCTAAACAAACACAGAGCCAATATCGTGAACGGCTTCATGGCACATAGTGTTTCACGCCACTATACACAGGTACATGACAAAGACCCCAACAGTCTGAAATTGATAATAATTGACCAAATAGAGGAAGGGGTACAAAATAAAGTGGCAGCCTTGTGTAAGAGGGAATCCTTCTGGATATATAAATTGGGCACATTGACACCCGAAGGCCTGAATTTAACCATAGAAAGAACATCGTGATAAGGTTATCCTCTATATCAATATTAATGAATAGAGGAAAATATAGAGAGTATGTGGGTGAGCCTTAAGTGAAAGAATAAACGGTCAATTATAGGGACATGAGAAGTATTGAAAAATCTGAGAAAAAAAAAAAAAAAAAAATCAACACCAAAAAATAATAACATTAACAATAATAATGATGTTCGGTACGTATAGAAAAATCAATCCCCAAAAAATCAGCACCAAAAAAATCAAAAAAATCAGCACTAGAAAATCAAAAATCAGTACCAAAAATAATCATTAAATACAATTATCCAAACCTATAGAATTATTTTGGTATTTATAGAAAAATCAGCACCAAAAAATTCAGCACCAAAAAATCAGCACTAAAAAATCAAAAATCAGTACAAAAAATACAAAAAATAATCATTAATAATAATCATCGAAATCAATAACAATGATAATAATAATAATAACAATGATGTTCGGTATTCATAGAAAATTCAGCACCAATAAAACAGCACCAAAAAATCAGCACTAAAAAATAAAAAATCAGCACCAAAAACAACCATTAAAAATAATCATTAAAAATAATCATCCAAATCTACAGAATAATAATGATTTTTGGTATTCATAGTAGTGAAAGGTGGAAAATGGCAATAAAAAGAAAAAATGTTTTGGAAATAATCAACAACATCTACAGAATAATATAGAAAAATATAAACACCAAAAAATTAAATATTAAATATAATCATCCAAATTATACAGAATATCATAGAATTTTGGAGCTTATATGAGTGAAGGAAAAAAAAAAAAAAAAAAAAAAAAAAAAAAGTGTAAAAAAATGGGCATATGAATACCCTGAAGAATAATCATCAGATTTTATGGAACAATATAAAACAGCATTGATTCTATGCCCAATTAATATTTGCATTACATTAAATGAACATGCTAATTGTAGTAATAGCTGATATAAGGAAAAAGGAAGAACCCATGGTATTGATCAATAGTGGTGAGAATAATCAGAAACAATTTCAGATGAATATTCAAATATATAGTAACCAATAGGGTGATTAACAAAGATAATCATCAAAATCTATAGTATCCCATAGAATATAATATGTGCATTTATGCTTATTCTATTTTATAATTTTAATATATTTTATAAGTGTTAGTTTTATCATATTATTATATATATTTCTTTGTTTTTAGATTGTGCTTTCCCACCCCTCAGCATCAGGTGGGCTGCACTGATTGCTGATTGGTAGGAAGCAGTATATAATGAATTGTTTGTAATGGCTCCGTATCCGCTTGAGGAAGACGTGTTTGCCACGTCGAAACATGTTGTGGGTTGGAGTTTGGAGCATCATCTTTTAAAGAATAAAGATAGAGATTGGAGATAACTGTGTTCGTGTAATCTCAGCGCTCTACCGAAGAACCGCTTAAACAATTTCTACTCGTATACATCTCCCTTCGGGGAAAGCGGTCTAACAGAGCTGCAGAGGGAAAGGACCTGATTGACGCCGTCCGGCCTGGCCTTGGAGTGAGCACTTGATCGGCACATGATCTGAAGCTGAGAGGATCTAGGACACGGAAGAGATACAGGTCCGAGGCTGGCAGCCTGAGCCTTAACACACGCCCACATTCTGGTTGTGCAGAACTGGCACAACCATAAAAGGTTAGTTGATCCCTAAGTGCAACCTTATAATAGCAGGATAAGTCCACAGGTGGCGCAACACATTTTTTTCTTTTCTATTAGACATTTTTTGTCACAAAATAAAGCCATGCCAGGGAGACAGGTGGATTTTTTGATAAAGAGCTTAGACTTCATACTCAAGCATAATGTGTTTGAGTATGATGGACAATTGTACCTACAGAAACTTGGTACCGCAATGGGGACTCGGGTAGCCCCAAGTTTTGCAAACTTATTTATGGGGCTATTCGAGTCCCTATCACCCCTTTGCTCCTCAGAATGTGTGAGTAATATAATATTATATAAACGATACATAGATGACCTGATTATTCTATGGAGGGGTGACAGGGAAGCCGCAGAATCCCTGGTGAAGGTCATGAATGAAAATTCTTGGGGTTTATCCTTTGAGGCTACCATAACGACCAATAGAGCTGTATTTCTTGATCTAGAAATTATACCTGAGAATGGGAGATTGACAACTAGAACTCACTTTAAAAGTGTTGATGTTAATTGGTATCTCGACTATAGGAGTGCCCATTATATCAAATGGAAAAATAATATACCGTTTGGACAGTTCCATCGAGTCCGAAAAAACAATACAAAAAAGTCAGATTATGTAATACAATCTGAAATTTTAAAAAAACGGTTTCAAGAAAAGAAATACCCGAAAAAAATCATTGGGGAAGCTTATAAAGTGAATCTAAAAAAATCACAAGATGAATGCCTGAGAATAAAAGAAAAATCAGATAGGATGACGGTAAAATCTCAAGCCCCTATAATTACACAGAAAAAAACTCAACCACCCATAATGGTGAATAAGGAGAGATGGGAATACAACTTCATTACCTCATTCAATAAAGGGAATCGGCTGATTAGAGAGACCCTCTCTAAACACTGGCACATTTTAAAACAGGATCCCCTCTTGAGAGATTTCTTGCCAGAAAGACCAGGGATCACATTTAGAAGGGGAAGGACTCTCAGGAATATATTGGCACCTAGCCGTATGAAAAAAAGCATCATGAAAAAAAGTATCACGAAAAACATAATTATCAAGAATACTAAATTAATTTCAGCAAGAGATGATATTTCCATAGCCAATTTTGGTATGCACTCTGCTGGTACTTTTAAATGTTTTCAGAAAAAATGTCAGTGTTGTCATCTTATAACTCATGGCTCTCAGAGTATAACAGCGACTAGTACAGGAGAGATGTTTCCGATCAAAAATTTTCTCACCTGTACTAGTAATTTCGTTATTTATGTTATTACTTGTGAATGTGGACTACAGTACGTGGGTCGCACCACACAGATGGTCCGATCACGACTGAATTCACATCGTTATAACGCAAAAATTGGCCTTATGACCCATAGCTTATCAAGGCACCTTTTATTAAATCACAATAAAAATTTCAAAATAAAACTTACACCAGTTGAGGAGATACCTTTGGATGCTCCTAATAGAATGCAACAACTGAATAAAAAGGAGGCTTTTTGGATTTACAGGCTGCGAAGCCTATATCCGGATGGCCTAAATGATAAGCTTGAAAACATTTAGTAGGATAATTTATAGATGAGAACAACTTTATTGTTGTCTAGGGGCCCTTTCGCATCGGCGTTTTTTTGGGGTTTGCGGCGGATGCGGTGGGGGGGGCCGCGTCTGCCGCGATTTCCGCGTGCCGGCTGCGCTTGCGGCGCGGTTGCGGTGGACGCCGTGTGGGGTGTGGGCGTGCTTGCGGCGGGTGCGGTTTTGCGCTTGCGGCGGGTGCGGCGGTGGGAAGGGCCGCGGTCAGCCGCGTTTTTTTTCGCTGCCGCGCCTGCCGCGGGTTCGGGCCGCGCTTGCCGCGCCTGCCGCGGGTGCGCCTGTGTTTTGCGTGGCGTTTGCCGCGGCCGCGCCGCGGGTGCGGCCGGTGTGCGGTGGTTGCGGCGGATGCGGTTTTTTCGCCGCGTCTGCCGCGGATTTCGGAGGGCGCTGATGTGAAGGGGCCCTTATAGAGATAAAAATCTTGTTGAGGTTCATATTTGGGATCTCATCATTTTATGAGGTGGGGATATTGAGGTTATCGGGAGTGCTCTTGCAGTGTTTTTCCTTGTGGAAGTAGGAATGTCTGCTCTGTGGGTCCTAAAATGACATGTGAAGCGGTTCATAACTTGGTGCTGACATTGTAATGGTCCACCTGCATTTATGGAGGCATTGGGAAAAGAAGATTTAATCACTCTCTGGTGGAGGATAAGATGGTTTAGCAGGTTTTTGGGTGAAGATAAAATGATCGAATGTGAATAGAGCAAGATTGATCCCAGTAGAAGTATGCAATATATGAGATATATTTGTATATATTATCAAGGAAATTGTAAAATATTTTATGGTGAAGTTATCACGCTAGTATATAGCGACCTAATATAGCTGTCTCTTTGAGGGGGATAGAGATATATTGGGACGTAACAATTATATGGTACTTATGAATGGGTTGACTTGGATCAAGTGTCCTATAGATGAAGTGAATAGCCTAGTGGTATATACCTCTGACTGGGTAAGATATGTTGATAGAAAATGTGCAGGATCGAGTCCATCTGTAATTATTTAAAAAAACATTTAAAAAATTTTTTTTTTTTTTTTTTTTTTCTTTTCTTTTTATCTTTTGGGAATATAATTTTTTGATATCAAGTGGATCATAAATAATAAGAAATAAAAATAATACTATGATATTTGGACCTTGATTTCGAAACACAAAAATAAAAAGAAAAGGAAAAAGAAAATGGAAAGAAAACAAAGATAAAGATTAATAATGGAACAAAAGGGAACTAATAATGTTTAAAATACAATTGGTTTTTTGAATTATACCCTTATATGTATATGTGTATATATATATACAAAAAGGAAGAGAGAGATATATGTGTATATTTATTCTATTGTTCTCTTTTTTATCTTGGGAGGAACTGGTTAACACTAATGAGACTGGATACTGAAGAGCCAGACATGTGTGATCAATATGATTAATTAGGAGGGATAACACACACTATATAACCTCCAAACTTTATGTAATACTTCATATACCTGAGGAAGGCTATTTTATTATATTTGTAGCCGAAACGCGTTGTTTTAATTATGCTTTTATGACTTTTATGACTTTTTACTACCGTGAAGCCATTTGAAATAAATCTCCAAGAAGGAAAAAGGAGTCAGTGTCCTTATCATAAGGTAAATCTCCTTGGGAGCGCTCAATCCTCTGGATACCTTAATTACTTGCTTCATTCCACGGGCTCATAGCTGGGAGTTCCGCTCTCTGGAGGATAGCAGCAGCATACCAAGGAGACAAAGACCCCTGTAAGACCCCCAGTGCTTTGATATGCGAAGAAACAAGACACAATAAAGGTGAGTTCTCTTGCCCAGTGTACTTCTGAGGAATATTGTACTTTTACATTTAGATCTGCGCCTGTTTTCTCTCTCCCCACCCTCCTCTGACCTACAGCCTCGAGGTCTATTGTGTGCAGTTTTTGCCTAAAAGCAGTGTCCACAAAAAACATTACTGTAGGCCACGTGTAATACAACCAAGTACACCTTGAGTGTAGTTCATTCTACTAATTTTTAACTGCAGCTAGCAAACATAATTTTTTGTGCCTAGTACCACTGTCTGGCCAATCTGCTCTGCTCAATATCCATCAGAATATTTTTTGCCAACAATTGCAGAGTTGCCAATTTGTTCACATACAAAATGAGTGGCAAAAGGCCTGCTGCTGGTGGAAAGGGGAATAGGCATGGTGGAAAGGGAAAAACAGTTTGTGTCCGTGGGTTATGTGGGAAAGCAAGAGTAAGGCTAGGGTCACACATAAGCCCTTGGTCCGTATTTTGGCATCAGTTTTTGCTTTTTTTTTTTCTAAGTCCAAAAACTGATGGGAAAACGGATTATATGTAATAAACACCCTATCCGTTTTTTACTGCACCCAAAAACATTGCTAGCAGCGTTTTTTTACCCAGAAACGTTGTTAGGAACATTTTTGGGTGCTGTTTAAAAATGCATGCGTTTTTTTAACATGGGGCCCTATAGGAAACGCATGCTTTAACGCATGGTACATATAGGTGCCATGCGTTAACGCATGTGTTAACATATGCGTTAACGCATATGCGTTTTTATGAAGAAATGACTAAGTCTAAAAAACGTCTAGGGACAGAGGAGACACAAAATGCATCCTAGGAAAAACGGATTGGTCATGAAAAGCACTTCCAAAAATGGATTGCTATGTGTACCCTAGTCTAACATCTGCTGGAGAAAGAGCATCTTCCAGCCAAAGTAAGATGTCTACTTCTTTCCTTGGAGATTCTGAAATGATCCCTTTCGTACGGACACGACTCAGACGACGATCAATACCAATTGTAGATGAGGCACAAAAAGAGCAGGTGCTTGAATTGATAGCAAGCACTTCAGCAAGTGGGCTCTCCTCCACTTCAACTTCTACTTCACAAATACACCAGTCCTCAGAGGCGTCACCACAATCCCACTTGCTTCCGCACAGCTCCCAAGTCTCTAGCCACCCATCTGAGTATGGGGTAAGACAGATGGTTGACTATGCATCGCTCTTCACTCATACTACAGCCTGGGAATCAGAGGTCTGCTCAAAAGCTTTTGTGAGTCAAGACGAGGTAATGATCTGCACTGATGCCCAGAAGCTTTTGGAGTCGGATCCAGGCCCAGATAAAGAAGGTCCTGAGCAA
The DNA here is from genome assembly GCA_033576535.1 of Allobates femoralis. Lineage (NCBI taxonomy): Eukaryota > Metazoa > Chordata > Amphibia > Anura > Aromobatidae > Allobates > Allobates femoralis. Next base: position 120,402 of record JARQOC010000157.1, on the reverse strand, counting down.
GCATCATGTAGACCCTCATTTATAAAGTGCAACTGCACCTTGGAGATGTTGTGAGCCCTTCCGCATACGACTCCTCCTGTACTTCCTCCCCTCCTCTAGTGCCACCACCTGACTCCGAATACTGTTTAACACTAGAACTACTGAGGTAGTCATTTTGACTACTTCGCACTATGTATTTCTCCTCTGTGACTACGAGCTCAGTAGTTCTAGTGTTAAAGTGTGCTCCAGTATGTAAATGCCGAGAATAGTCATGCTGATAATGCCATAATCATCACTAAACATCTTCATCGACATTTAATACTGTACAGAATGGTGCACAGGTCATTCATTTCAGACCACTCCAGCAGTGTGATTTGCCCCACCTCTGGATCTCGTAGGCCCAGGTTATACGTAATGACTATTGCACCAGGGCTCGTCGGTGCTGCCACAGTTGCTGCAACAAGTGCAGGGTTGAATTCCATCGTGTCGCACATCACATTTCAGCCGGTGAACTAGCAGGCCGAACGACTTCTGTAGAGATGCAAGGCGTTGAGCTACGGGATGCGAACGGCGGAAGTGAGCACACAGCGACCGTGCCCTCTGCTGAAGACCATCTAGGTATGGATAGTGTGCAAAAATTTGCTGGACAACAGTTTAAGACTAGCCATGCAAGGCACGTGTGTCACATTACCCCGGCGAGGGCTGCACCCAGCATTGCAGCATTGTCGCACACGGCCTTCCCTGGCTGCAGGTTCAGTGCACAAGCATTGATGAAACTCGGTCTCCACAGCAGACCACAACTCCTCAGCTGTGTGACTCACATTTCCCATACATTTCAAGGTAAAGACCGCCTGATGCCATCATAGTAAGGAGGTGTGCAGGATTCCTTGTGCGCAGTTAGAAAGCGGGTGGCATTACCAGACAGGCTTTGGGTGCAGGTGGAGGACCGAGACGAGGTTGAGGAGGCAGAAGCAGTGGAGGAACTTCTACATAGAGAGGATTGACGCACAACTCATGGGGATGGCAAGACTTGGACAGCAGCCCCTTGTCCTGCAATCTTCATAGTTACCCAGATTTTTTGGCTGCTACTTACATTTTGGTGACAAATCTTACAGATAACATGGGGAGACTAAAGGCTTTTGGATTTTGGAATGTGCTGCATGAAAGTCACCTCACCAACCATTTCAGCTTGCAACTGTGGGGCAATTGATGCCACTGAAGTGGTGTCTGGGCCCAAATTTTTGGGAAAAAATGGAGACTCTTGTAGTCTCCTAAATGTGACACAATGCTCAGCGTGTGCACGAGGCCTTCCAGATGCTGCGTTAAAAACCTGTACCAAATACTCATCGCCTGCACATGGCCTTCCAGATACTGAGGTAAAACGCACCAAATTATCATCATTTGCACATGGCCTTACAGATACTAAAGTGAAACTCAAGAAATACTCATCTTCTGGACGTGGCCTTACAGATACTGAAGTAAAACACACCAGATAATCATCATCTGCACATGGCCTTACCGATACTGAAGTGAAACGCACCAAATAATCATCACCTGCACATGGCCTTACAGATACTGAATAGAACTATACTCCAAATAAATCTCATTGCACATGGCCTTACCAGATACTGCGTAAAAACGCACCAAATAATCATCACTGCACATGGCCTTCAGATACTGAGGTAAAACGCACCAAATAATCATCATTGCACATGCCTTACAGATACTAAAGTGAAACTCAAGAAATACTCATCTCTGGACGTGGCCTTACAGATACTGAAGTAAAACACACCAATAATCATCATCTGCACATGGCCTTACAGATACTGAAGTGAAACGCACCAAATAATCATCATCTGCACATGGCCTTACAGATACTGAATAAATCACCAAATAATCATCACTGCACATGGCCTTACAGATACTGAATAAAACTACACCAAATAATCATCATCTGCACATGGCCTTACGATACTGAGTGAAACACCAAATTATCAAATATATTGCAATCTGATGGCCTCGTGTTAACCTTTAATGGCTAACTGAAGTGAAACAAGCCAATAAATCATCATTGCACATGCCTTACAGATACTAAGTGAAACTCAAGAATATACTTCTGATTGGCCTTACAGATACTGAGTAAAACACACCAATATCATCATCTGCACATGGCTACCGATACTGAAGTAAAACACACCAAATAATCATCATCTGCACATGGCCTTACAGATATGAAGTGAGACTCAAGAAATACTTATCTTCTGGATGTGTCCTTCAATACTAGTAATCACTATCTACATGCCTTACAGATCTAAGTGAAAGCACCAAATAATCATCGTGTGCATGATGCCTTACAACTACTGTAGTAAAAACTGATTTTGGAAGGGCATGACATGCCTATATCTGTGTCTCCTCCCCCTTTTACTCATCTATCTTTTTTCTTTTCACATTTTTATGTAGTTTTCACTTTTCCATATGTTTGTTGTATCTTCTGAGTAGTTTGTCACCTTTTGGACACTTTAGAGGTGTTTTCTATGTGTTTGTATGTGTTTGTGTTTGGCTGCCATTGTTTTCAATGGAATTCGACGATGTTCAACGAACATTCGATGAACATTCGACGAACAAATGCCCAATTCGGTGAACCGAATTGAATTCGAACACTAGGGTGGTGGCTCATCTCTACCAGGCACATAAGGTGCTGTCTGCTGCACTGTGTCCATATTGGACTCTGGCTCATCTTCATCCTGCATCCATTAGTATACTTTACAGAATCAGGTTTTAAATTAGTTAGGGACCGTTCGGAATGGGTCACCTTGGCTTGGTAGAACGGCTTTGTACATTTTTTGCAAAAAACGTATTAACTAAGTACCCTGTTTTTGACACTGTTTTTTACTAGCACTCGCTTTTTATTATTAATATTATTATTATATAGCAGAGTACTTCCACGTGTTTGTTATACTGTTTTTTCTGTGGTCGAGTTATTTGGTGGTGTGACATGGCCCTACAGACCTGTTCACATTATGCTTCGGCTCATTGTAAGTTTTCATTAGTGTTTTGTTATGTAAGATAGGGAGTGTCCCACCCATTCCATTCTGGGCCGGGCACATAAGGTGCTGTCTGCTGTACTGTGTCCATATTGGACTCTGGCCCGTCTTCATCCTGCATCCATGAGGTATACTTATACAGGATCAGGTTTTAAATTAGATAGGGACCGTTCTGATAATGGCGTTGGTAGAACGGCTTTGTACATTTTTTGCAAAAAACGTATTAACTAAGTACCCTGTTTTTGACACTGTTTTTTACTAGCACTCGCTTTTTATTATTAATATTATTATTATAGCAGAGTACTTTTACACGTTTGTTATACTGCTTTTTCTGTGGTCTAGTCCTTTGGAGCTTGTTGCCCTTGATCATGTCAAACTGCAACCCAGCCAAACTGGATACCTCTATGCGCTGACTATCAGCAACTACTACACCAAATTCGTTGTGGACGTGCCTGTTAGAGATTAGACTGCTTGAACCACTGCTATGATGTTATGGAAACACTTTGTGAGACCTTAATAGATATCCCGAGCAGGTCCTAAAGGCCACTTTACACACACAGATATCTGTGACCAACTTCTGAACAGATCTCTGGTTGCAGTGAAATCATGGACACATTGCTCCATTTTGTGGCTGTGTACAAAATGGAACAATGTGTCCATGATTTCACTGCAACCAGAGATCTGTTCAGAAGTTGGTCACAGATAGCTGTGTGTGTAAAGTGGCCTTCACAGATCAAGGTTCAGAATTTAAGTCTGATTTATTCCAAGAACTGTGTACACTCTATGGTTGCAAGAAACTTTGCACAACTGCTTACCATTCCCAATGCAATGGATTGTGCAAAAGGATAAACAAAACTTTGCTTGACATGTTGAATAATGTTCTCTCAAGAAAGGAAAGAATGGCCTGAGTTACTTCAAGAAATAACTTACTTGTACAACAATATCACCCACTGCTCATTATTGTACAGGGTTACAGGTGCTGTGCCCACACCATTGCTGTGGGATACTCAGGTTAAGTGACAGCCGAGACCCAGCTCTTACAGCTAGGAGCAGTGCCTCCAATGCCACTGCCTGTTTAACACACTAAGTGCCACGATTGATAACAATTGTAATAATTAGGAACCTGGGAGAAGGTGATAGCTCCCTCTCCTGTCTCATCGGCACCCCCGTGACATCCATGCTGGAAGTCATGGTAAGGTCCTCATGATGACCTCCATGCCATCCAACTTCGACAAGCTTGTTAGATCATGCCAGGAACATGGTATAAAGACCCCTTTACACGCACAGATAATTGTGCAAAGATTGTTTGCAGATCTCTGGTTGCAGTGAAATCATGGACACAATGTTCCATTTTGTGGCCGTGTACAAATGTAACAATGTGTCCATGATTTCACTGCAACCAGAGATCTGCGAACAATCTTTGCATAATTATCTGTGCGTGTAAAGGGGCCTCAAGAGGCTTCTGTCACTGCATCACTGACAGGTAAGTAAGTAATCTTTATTTATATAGCGCCTCCATATTCCACAGCGCTTCACAATTCAGAGGGTATACAATACAATAATATGATAAAACACAACAATACAAAAACAATACAATACAGTTATCAGTAAATACAATACAATATAAATCATAATACATTACAATAATTAGAGCAAAATAATGGCATCCCTGCTCATAAGAGCTTACAATCTAACAATGAGGTGGGGGTGACACAAAGTACAGGGGCTTATTTACAATAATGGTATAGTCAACTTGAGGAGATGAGGAACAGATAGGATCAGTATAAGTGGCCACCAAGCATTATTTGTGATCCACTTGAGACTGGTGGGGATGTCACGGAGGTTCTGGTCCGGACCTTGTCCCGGGTTCTCACAAGTAAAAGTGGATATATACAGGGGATAATGTTTGTCGTGACGCTACCCACGGTTTGTGGTCAGTAATGGGACCACCGCTGCAGCGCTTCTCTGCCAGGAGGATGGATGGATGGGCTGCAGCCAGATGGATGAGCCCGCCGCGGGTTGGGCTGCTCTTGACAGGAATGAAAGATATGAAAACAGTTCTTTATCTCTGGAATCAAACACGGACACACAGGCAGGGTTCACCGGGTTTACTTGTCAGTTCCTTCACAGTTAACAGCAGTTTTCAGTACAGTTTTTCAACACAAGTTACAGTCACTTTACTCCGGGTTTTTGCTAAACCCACTGCAGCCAGGCTGTCTTCCTCTGAGACCCCTCACTCTTACAAGTGTCCTTTCAGGCTGTGGTTTCTCTCTCTAAAGTGTCTCCGGACAGTATAGCAGCAGCTAGGACCCCTGTGGGTCCTCGTGGTTGCTGCTGTGCTTCCTATCCTTGGTGTGGGAACTCCAACTTAGAATTGGGGCTCCCCGTCGGTGAATCTGGGGATACCGGGTGAATCTTTGGTCCCCTTCAGAGCCGACACTCTGCTGTGTGCCTAGCCTGCAATAGCCCTCTCCTGTAAGGCACTACCAGGCTCCTTCTTACCCGTGTGACTCCAGCTTCAAAAGGGAAGACTACTCTGCCTGTAGTTGGTCGATGCTGCTGTGTTCTTCGGACCCAGTGCTGCTGGTCCGGTCTCTTTCCTCACACTACCCTGGGATGCCGGCTATGGACGAGCTTTCTTTCCATGGTTTCTGTGACTCTGTGGATTCTGCATCTCCATCAGCCCAACCCCACGTGTGTCTCTGTCTTTGCTTCTCAGCCTACTCCGGCCTACTGTGTCTTTTCAGCTCGGCACCCTTGGCCCACTAACTCCCTCCTCCTCTTCCTCTATTTGTACCTTCTGTCACCTGACCTACATGCTTCTCACCCACTGTCCTCTAAACCCACCACCCCTTGCACGCCTAGAGTTCCAGCTCCGGGTTGGGTGCTGCCTCCTAGTGGTGTGTGGGATGTCTGTGAGGGTGTTTAGTGTATAAACTGTCTTTCCTCCTACCTGGCTGCAGTTCCCTATGTGGCCACCCTGGTCGCAGGGGCGCCACACGTTAACGTGGTGCCGCACACTGAGAAAGATGTCATATTTAGGGAGGTTAGTGGATAGTGGGAGCAGAAGAAGTCCAGTTTTGGAAAGGTTGAGTTTCACATAGAGAGCGGACATGATATTGGAAACTGCAGTTAGGCAGTCGTTGGTGTTCTTTATTACAGCGGGAGTTAAGTCGGGGGCTGAAGTGTAAAGTTGTGTGTCATCAGCATAAAGATGGTACTGAAAGACAAATCTGCTGATGGTCTGTCCAATTGGGGCAGTTAAGAGAGAAGAGGAGGAGGAGGAGGTTGAGAAGTGCCGGGCAAAGATCAGGTCAAGGGTGTTACCATCCTTGTGTGTCTCAGAGGTTGAGAGCTAAGAGATGTGGTTAGAGACAGGAGCTGGGATGCAGATGGGGAGATGGGGTTGTTATGGGGATGTTAAAATCTCCCAGAATAAGGGTTGGTAATCCTGAGGACATGAAGTGCGGCAGCCACGCAGAGAAATGGTTGAGGAACTGGGTGGGTGACCCTGGGGGGCGGTATACCACTGCTACTCTGAGGGGGAGGAGACAGAAGAGCCTAATTGTGTGGACCTCAAAAGAGGGGAATGAAAGTGATGGGGCTGGAGGGATGACCTGGAAGGTACATTGTGGGGACAGGCGTAAGCCAACTCTACCACCATGTTTTTTCCCAGGTCTCGGGGAATGAGAAAAATGTAAGCCGCCATAAGAAATAGCGTCAGGAGACACTGTGTCTGAATCCTGGATCCAGGTTTCTTTGAGAGCCAGGAGGTTAAGAGAGTTAGTGAGAACGTAGTTGTGGATGAAGGGAAGCTTGTTGCATACAGACCGTGGATTCCAGAGAGCGCAGTTAAAATAGGGAGATGAAGGCAAGCAGGTAATATTAATAAGGTTAGCATGATTTCTATGTGTGGTGGGAGAGGGGTTGAAGTCGGTGGAAGATGGACAAGGATTTGGAGAGATATCGCCTGAGAGGAGCAGCAGTGAAAAGAGAAAAGGCAAATAGTTTTTGTAATTGTGACTTTGTTTCTGATGCCACACCCTGGAACATGGTGGTATGTTGAAGAGAGTATGGGGGAGCTCTATAAAGTAGAGGGGAAGGAGAGAGGGGCTTATGTGGATGAGAGGTGATGGAGGGGAGATGGGGCAGTAAAGATGAATGGCAAGGGCACATAGAACAATATATATTGAAATAAAGGACATAGGGGAAAAAAAAATTGCAGAAAGTAAAGTAACAAAGACAGTTAGCAGGCAGGTATTGCTAGTACCTTCCGGTTACTTCTGTGTTATTTCTGGTATATTTCTGATGTGACACTTTAAAATGTCACACTTCAATAATGTCACATCTGACCAAGGTCATATCTGACCTGCTTCATTCAACTTAAACCATTCAGGTATAATGCATTGCCATGCTGTTTCAGAGAATGCATTATATCAGCGATCAGACTAAGGCGGCCGTCACACGCTACGATATCGCTAGCGATATTGTAAGCGATCACGTGCACGCGTGATCGCTTACAATATCGCTCACATCGCTGGTGAGATGTCACACAGACAGACTCACCAGTGATGTGGAGCAGCGAGAACGCTGGTAACTATGGTACACATCGGGTTACTAGGCGCCGCGCATCGCTTAGTAACCCGACGTGTACCATAGTTACCATCTCCCAGCATAGGCTCTGCCGCTGGGAGATCGTTCATCGTGGTGTTATACACCACAATGAAGCTGTTTGTAAAATCGTTCATCGCAAGATGTGAGGTCCGGAGCTCAGATCTCGATCTTGCGATTTGAACACTTCTCGCTCGTCGTATCTTGCCGTCACACGCAGAGACATCATTCACGCGATGTTTAATCAGACGCGTTCAAGCGATATCTTTCAAGATATCGTAGCGTGTGACGGCCGCCTAATGAATGTTGAATTCCCGTAGAGGAACTAAGTAAAAAAGTTTACATTCTTTTTTTTCAATTTCAAAAATATCTTAAAAAAATAACAACGAAAAAAAAAGAAAAATCCTTATAGCAATACGTATATTTTTGTGAAAACAGAAATATACAAAGAAAACATTTGTTATGTCCACATTCATGACAGCACAACCTATAAAACTGTCACGCTATTTAACCCATTGAGTGAACACTGTAAAAAATAAAAAAAAAAACTAGCATAAAACTGCTTTTACATAAACCATTAAACAGTTGAATAAAATGCAAAAAAAAAGAATGTGAATAAAAATGGTGTAGTTGGAAACGACATATTCCACAAACAACAAGCTCAGACAGGAAAAAAATCAGAAAGGTGTAGCTCTCAGAATATAGCAATGCACAAACAATTCTTCTATAAAATAGCTTTTATTGTGCAAAACCAGAAAAACATAACAAATTGAATAAATATGGTATTGTTGTAATCATATTGACCCCAAGAATAAAACGCTTTTATCACTTTTGCTACAGGCAGAAGGCATAAAAAAAATATCCTGAATTGCTGATTTTTGTTCATTCTGTCTACTAAAAATCATAATGGAAAGCAATCAAAAAATGATATGTGCCCAAAAATGGCACCAATAAAAGCATCACTGCATTTCATCCTGCAAAAATCAAACACTCAGGATGGCTTCACACCACGGCAAGGTCCGGTCCGGGGCTGTCCGGTGTAAGCCAGACAGCCCCGGACTGGTTTTTGGCCCCATAGTAACCTATGGGGCCGGACGGAGCCGGATGACAGGTCTCTGCCATCCGGTTTCATCTCTGCGGTGGAATCCGGGAGAACTCTGATTATTCTCACCGGACACAAAAATGTTGCTTGCAATGTTTTTTGTGTCTGGGGAGAAAAATCACCTGAAAAAGCCGGATCCCGGATTTGCCCAGATTGTCCCGGATTCTCCCTGATCCGGGGCAATCCGGCTCTCACTAACATGGGAGCCTATGGGGCCGGATTGCCCCGGTCCGGGCGAATCCGGGAAACGGGTACCGGCGGCTGCACGCTGCTGTTGTTTCAGGACCGCGGCTAGCTCCATGCTAGCCGCGATCTTGAAAAGTCAGCAGCTGCAGCTGCAATTACAGCCATCCGCCTGCACACAGGACCGGAGGGCACATTTGGCCCTCCGGTTCTGTGTGCTGTTCCGGTCTGGGGCTGTCAAGTTCATGCCGGACTGCGCCGTGGTGTGAAGCCAGAATCACATGATTCTTTCAGCAGAAATACAGAAAATATATAGATCTCTAAATATGGCAATCCAAAAAAAAAACAGCATTTCTTAGTGTGTAAGGCCCCTTTCACATCAGCGTTTTTTTCAAATCGCGGCAGATGCGGTGAAAAAACCGCATCTGCCGCGATTAACGCATAACCGACACACTTGCGGCACAATTGCGGCAAGCCCCATGCAATGTCTATGGGGCTTGCGGTAAGGGTGCGGCAGATGCGGCAAGTGCGGTTTCAGCACTTGCGGCAGGTGCGGCCACGAAAAAAACCGCTGCTGACTGCGTTTTTTTTGTGGCCGCAAGTGCCGAAACCGCACTTGCCGCACCCTTACCGCAAGCCCCATAGACATTGCATGGGGCTTGCCGCAACTGTGCCGCAAGTGTGTCGGTTATTCGTTAATCGTGGCAGATGCGTTTTTTTCACCGCATCTGCCGCGATTTGAAAAAAACGCTGATGTGAAAGGGGCCTATTAGCAGCCATACATATGAAAACCATATAAATCTGGTATTGCAGTAATCGCACTGACCTGAAGAATAAAGCCATTTAATCACTTATAACGCACAGTGAATGGAGTTTAAAAAGAAATAAAACCAATTCTCGACCTACTGCTGATTTTTTTCATTCTTCCTCCCAAAGATAGCAGTAAAGCTTGGCTCACATTTAGGCTACGTTCACACACTGCGCTTTTTTGCGCACGCTTTTCAAAAAAGTGCAAGGGCAGGTGCGTCTGCCGGCAAAGTAAATGTGAAATTCACTTTGCCGTTCAGATAATGTGTAAATATACACAGCGATGTTATGGGAGAAAGCGCGGGCTTAAAAAGAATGACCATGCCAATGCTTTACGCACCTGCGCCCGCGCTTTCTCCCATAGGAGCCCATTATTCCCGCTGGAATTACGCTTCATCGTTCAGTCAATACGCAATTCCAGCGGGAATATGCCGGCGCTGCAGAATATGATGTCACACAGGGGAGGAACAATCCTCCCCGTGTAACATCTGTGCCAGCCCCTTTTGGGTTTCGTAGTGTATTAATATAAACTGCGAAATCCAAATTAAAGTAATCCAAATGTGTTCAAAATAATAAAAATTGAATACTTACCTCTCCGCCGGGTGTTCCGGGAGCCGGGTGCCAACACAACCGCAGGTATCGACCTTCCCAGTCCTATTAAGATCACTGATTGGCCGCTCACGGTCATGTGATATGCGCGTCATAGCACGTCACAGAGATTTCTTATAAGGAGGCAGAGGTGGTCATTGTGATCTCTGTCTAGCTTATCATCCAGTGGTGTCTCTCTTTATAGGCATATATTTAGGTGCACAAAAGCACCGTTGTCCACAGGTTTGTGCACCTCTGAAAAGCCGGACACAAGTAAACAGAGACCAAACAGAGTCTAGAGTAGTAACTTTAGCTGCCTCATTAGGGGTTTCATCTGAATCAGGTATTTAGTAGGAAATCCCAATGTAGGTGCTCAGCGTAGACCATAGGATACGCATATGAACTGACCCAAAATGTCAATATTCTGTCACGAGTCTGTGACAGAATTGGCACCTGTGTCTTATTCCTGTATGGAGACTTCAGATTAAATGTTTTTCTTTTTTTTGGTAGTGTAGGACTTAATGACTTAATGTCAGTTTCTGTTGCTAGCTAGCTCCATAGTTCTCTTCCCAGGTGTGGCTACATTGTGATCACTCCCATCTCCTTTATATGGTCACATGATTCAGCATTCCTTGCTTGTGATTGAACTCCATTCCTGGCCTAGCTACCTGAGGTGAAGATGCTACTCTGGGGAAGCTGACCATTGCCAAGCCGTCTGCTGCTTAGGAGTGTGGCATGAAGCTGTTTTGTTGTTTTCCTGACTGTCTTTCCTTCCCGTCTTGTTGTTATTAGTGCAGCGGTTTGGACTAGTGGTCTCGTCGGCCATTTCTCTATTGAGGGTTAAAATCAGAACCAAAAACTACAGTAAGAAGTTATTCCTGTAGTTTTTGGCCCATTTAAATTGGCTAACTCTAGAACTTATATTTGGTGAACCGGATAAAATCAGGACCAGCAAGGGACTAGATTTCCTGCTCAGCGATGGGATGAAAGAACCCATATAGGGACGGTAGGGAGATCATGGCATGGTCACAGGTGAGTGCAGGAGGTCTCCTTTCCCCCATTCCCTAGGAGCAGGGCCCTCTATTGTATATGCCCCCCAGTGTTTCCTCTGTCTGTTGTTTTGTGTAGTATACCAGACACTGTTGGTCCATGCACCATTGTCACACACTGCATCTGGACACTCCCTAGTCTGTGGCGTGATATATTCTCACTGCATCACTAGATGTATTAACTGAGGGGTGCAGCTTTTGAAATCTGGCACCTCAGGGGTCTTTGCCGATGTGAATTGACCATTCTACCAAAATGTGAATTTCTAGATGAATCTCCTTCCCTATTGACTGTGCACCATGATTAAAAAAAAGTAGTTTCTAACCACATATCGGATATTGGCGAACTCAGGAGAAATTACATAGCAAATTACATAGACCATTTCCTCTTCATAGCTTTTTTAAAAATTAAAAATATTTTAGTGGGAAAAATTTTTTTTTTTTCATTTCTATAGCCCAATGTGACAAAATTCTGTGATTCATCTGTGGGTTTAAAAGGCTCACTACACCCCTAGATGAATTTCTCAAGAGATGAACTCTACAAAATAGTGTCAAATGTAGTTGGTTTATGCTGTTTTGGCACTAGAGTGGCTCTTCTAATGAAACATGGTGCTTGCAGTAGTCTATTCCTGCGAAATCTTGCCTTGAATAGTGCCCAATCACTTCTAAGCCCTGACATGTGCCCGAACAGTAGTTTTCCACCACATATGGGGGAGTATTTGTGTACTCCAAAAAAATTGTGCAACAAATTGTATGGTTCGTTTTTCCTTTTACCCTTCTGAAAATGAACAATTTGATGCTATAGCAGCATGTTTGTGGGAAACATTAGATTTTATATTTTTATGGCTCAACGTTATAAAATTATGGGAAGCACCTGTGGGTTCAAGATAATCTTCACACCTCTAGATAAATTCCTTGGGGGGTTTCCCCTGTTTAGGCAGTTTATGAACACTGTAAGTGCATCATGGCTTTCACTACCTTCTGCAGCCAATTTTGCACTCCAAAAGTCAAACAATGCTCCTTCCCTTTCAGGCCCTACTGTGTTTAACACGATATCCATGCTCAGGAGATATTGTACAACACATGCAGTCATATGTAAAAGTTTGGGCACCCCTTTTAATCTTATTCTTTTTTTTTTTGTTTAAAATTGTTTGTTTGCAACAGCTATTTCCGTGTGATATATGTAATAACTGATGGACACAGTAATATTTCAGGTTTTAAATGAGGTTTATTGTGCTAACCGAAAATGTGAAATATGCATTATTTCAAAATTTGACAGGTGCAAAAGTATGGGCACCCTTCTGATTTTCATGATTTGAATACTCCTAACTACTTTTTACTGACATACTGAAGCACTAAATTGGTTTGGTAACCTCATTGACCTTTGTACTTCATAGCTTTTCTCATGATTGGATACACCGGGCTATTTCAGGTGTCCACTTGCAAGTTGTTCTCCTAGTTGCATCTTCTCTGAGGAGTGGCATCATGGGCTCCTCAAAACAGCTCTCAAATGATCTGAAAAAAAAGATTGTTCAACATAGTTGTTTAGGGGAAGGATACAAAAAGTTGTCTCAGAGATTTAACCTGTCAGCTTCCACTGTGAGGAACATAGTAAGGAAATGGAAGACCACAGGGACAGTTCTTGTAAAGACCAGAAGAGGCAGGCCAACAAAAATATCAGAAAGGCAGAGAAGAAGAATGGTGAGAACAGTCAAGAACAATCCACAGACCACCTCCAAAGACCTGCAGCATCATCTTGCTGCAGACGGTGTCACTGTGCATCAGTCAACAATACAGCGCACACTGCACAAGGAGAAGCTGTATGGGAGAGTGATGCGAAAGAAGCCGTTTATGCATGCACGCCACAAACAGAGTCGCCTGAGGTATGCAAAAGCACATTTGGACAAGCCAGTTTCATTTTGGAAGAAGGTCCTGTGGACTGATGAAACAAAGATTGAGTTGTTTGCTCATACAACAAGGCGTTATGCATGGCGCCACAAAAACACAGCATTACAAGAAAAACACTTGCTACCCACTGTCAAATTTGGGGAGGGTCCATCATGCTTTGGGGCTGTGTGGCCAATGACGGCATCGGGAATCTTGCTAAAGTTGAGGGTCGCATGGATTCCACTCAGTATCAGCAGATTCTTGAGAATAATGTTCAAGAATCAGTGTCAAAGTTGAAGTTACGCCGGGGATGGATCTTTCAGCAAGACAATGATCCAAAACACAGCTCCAAATCTACTCAGGCATTCATGCAGAGGAACAATTACAATGTTCTGGAATGACCATCCCAGTACCCAGACCTGAATATCATTAAACATCTGTGGGATGTTTTGAAGCGGGCTGTCCATGCTCGGCGACCATCAAACTTAACTGAACTGGAATTGTTTTGTAAAGAGGAATGGTCAAAAATACCTTCATCCAGGATCCAGGAACTCATTAACAGCTATAGGAAGCGACTAGAGGCTGTTATTTTTGCAAAAGGTGGATCTACTAAATATTAATGCCACTTTTCTGTTGAGGTGCCCATACTTTTGCACCTGTCAATTTTTTAAATAATGCATATTTCACATTTTCGGTTAGTACAATTAACCTCATTTCAATCCTGAAATATTACTGTGTCCATCAGTTATTACATATATCACACTGAAATAGCTGTTGCAAAAAAACTATTTTTAACAAAAACAACGAGTAAGATTAAGAGGGGTGTCCAAACTTTTTCATATGACTGTATATGGAGTCCATTTTATCCTGTTATCATTGTGAAAATGCTAAATTTGGGGCCAAAGCAACATTGTTGTGGGTAAAAGTAAACTTTCCAATTATTTCTTCCACATTGCTTTAATTCCTATGAAGAACATAAAGGGTCACTTAACTTCTTGGACGTGGTTTTGAGCACTTTGAGGGGTGCAGTTTTTAGAACGGTGTCACTCTTCGATATTTTCTGTCATTTAAGCCCCTCAAAGTGACTTTAAATGTGATGTGATCCCTTAGAAAAGATTTTTTAAATTTTGTTGTAAAAATTAGAAATCACTGATAAACTTTCAACCGTTCTAACAAAAAATTGATGTTCACAAAATTGTGCTGATGTAAAGTAGACGTGTGGGAAATATTATTGATTGATTATTTTGTGTGGCATAACTGTCTGGTTTAAGGTAAAAATAATAAGGGTTTGAATTGTGCAAACTTTCAATATTCACACAAATAAATGTAAAATATAATGTCTTCAATTTATCGTTATCATAAAGTACAATGTGTCTCATAAAGACCAGTCTCAGAATCTCTGGGATCCATTGAAGCTTCAGGAGTTATTATCACATGAAGTGACATTGGTCAGAATTGGAAATTTGATCTTAACAGGAAGGTGAAAGTTGGCTGGGGCTAAGGGCAAAGTGAAGGGGTTAAGTTGTGGAGGAGGCCAGGTTTTTTTTTTAAATAGTTTTAACTCAGAGCATGGACAGGGAAATAAGGTGTGTGTGATGGCTATAAAGCTATAAAGGGGTGGGGGAGGCCAGTTCTTTTTATTACTATTATTTTTAAATCAAAGCATCTTGTCGTATGTAAAACATCAGACTTTTAGCATCTCCCTCTCCCACACCACCTCCTCACCTCGCCCCCTGTCTGTCGGTGGTCCCCAATGCTCAGTTCTTGCACCCCTACTCCTCTCCATCTACGCCTTTGGCCTGAGTCAGCTCATAGAATCACACGGTCTTCAGTATCATCTCTTCGCTGATGACATGCAGATCTACCTCTCTGGACCTCCTTACTGAACAAAATTCCACAATGTCTGTCTGCTATTTCATCATTCTTTTCTGCTCGCTTACTAAAACAGAACATGGACAAAACAGAATTAATCATCTTTCCCCCATCTCACTCTACCCTTCCACCTAACCTACCCATCAAAGTCAACGGCTGCTCACTTTCCCCAGTCCCGCATGCTCGGTGCCTCGGAGTGATCCTCGACTCTGCTCTCTCTTTCAAGTCACATATCCAAGCCCTTGCCACCTCTTGCTGACTACAACTCAAAAATATTTCCCACCTCTGTACATTACTTGACCAAGAAATCGCAAAAACACTTGTGCATGCCCTCTTCATCTCCCACCTTGACTATTGCAACCTCCTACTCTCTGGCCTCCCCTCTAACACTCTTGCACCACTACAATCTATCCTAAATTCTGCTGCCCGACTAATCCACCTGTCTCCCCGCTATTCCCCAGCCTCTCCTCTCTGCCAATCTCTTCACTGGCTTCTTACTGTTCAGAGGCTCAAGTTCAAAACCCTAACTATGACATACAAAGCCATCTGCAACCTGCCTCCTCCATACATCTGTGACATGGTCTCCCGGTACTTACCTACATGCAACCTCTGATCCTCTCAAGATCTCCTTCTCTACTCCCCTCTTATCTCTTCTTCCCAAAACTGCATACAAGATTTCTCCCGTGCTTCCCCTATACTCTGGAACTCTGTGCCTCAACACATCATACTCTCGCCCACCGTGGAAACCTTCAAAAGTAAACAGAAGAAACATCTCTTCCGACAAGCCTACAACCTGCAGTGATCCTTAGTCTACTGACCCGCCGCACAAGCAGCTCTACCCTCTCTTAATTTATCTTCACCCATCTCCTGTAGACTGTGAGCCCTTGAGGGCAGGGTCCTCTCTCCTTCTGTGCTTGTGTGTGCCTTGTCTTGCTCACGTTTTTTTTTAACCAATACATTTTTTATTAAAAGAAAAAACCATTTCCATAACAATAAGGTAGTGATAACTACAATGCGAGTTTAAACAAGTGAAGAGTGTTATATAAAATTGTAGGGGTACCCAAGAGGGAGGTGTGTTTAGGGGAGGGAAAAGAGGTGAGCACAAGAGGTAGGTCAAGGGAGGGGAATGAGCCCAGGTTGTAACAGCAAATCTAGGCACAGTTCTAAATAACAGTGTAGAGAAAGTTATGTTATTGGTAACGCAAATTCTGATGATGACCATAAGTCCCAAAAGTTGCCGCTACGTTCTTGTTGTTTAAGGGAAGACAAAAGATACCATTCATAATGATAGTGTAAGTTAATTCTGGCAATTAGTTCCTTTTGAGTTGGTAGAGTCTCGGATCTCCAACATTTAGCCAGACAGTACCGCGCAGCAGTCAGTAAATGAGTCAAGACCGGAGACAACCCTGGAGGAATAGAGTCAAAACCAATACTCAACACTGCTAGGGGCCATCTAAATGGAAGTGCACTCCAGAAATTTTTTTAATTACATCTTCAACCTGAGACCAAAAAGTTCTAACTATAGTGCACCCCCACCACACATGCCCCATATCACCTAGTGCACCACAGCCTTTCCAGCATAACGACGAGGACGACTTATCAAATTTAGAGAGTGTATGCAGCGATACACACCAGCGGATATGGATCTTTTTCAACTGCGCTAAAATGATTAATACAGGAAGAAATTGTTTTGGTCACCTTAGCCGCCAGCCACCAATCCTCAGGAGTGGAAGTGAATGTCAGAGCCCTCTCCCACCTTACCATATAGAATGTCTTGATAGACTGCAGTGGCAAATTTAAGGTTTTATAAAATAGGGATGAACCGTGGTTATTCAGGTAGCCCAATTTAAAATATTTCTGTAATGGGTCATTCGGCCTCAATGTCCACCAGTTAAGAAGGGCGCAGGATTGAACAAAATGTGTAATTTGCAAGTATTGAAAAAAGCTGGATCTGTGCATTTAAAATCTTTGGGACAGGTCTGCAAAGACAAAAGTACACTGCCCTCATAGAGACTATCCAATGATACTATTCCCCCCATAACCCATCTGCTTCAAAAGCTGTGATGGTATTATATCTATATAGACAACAAAGGAGGCCCCTATATAAAACTGCACTATATGGGAGAAGGCTGCTATATAATACTGCAC
Organism: Allobates femoralis; assembly: GCA_033576535.1. Lineage (NCBI taxonomy): Eukaryota > Metazoa > Chordata > Amphibia > Anura > Aromobatidae > Allobates > Allobates femoralis. Next base: position 103,135 of record JARQOC010000157.1, on the reverse strand, counting down.
TATATGGGAGAAGACTGCATATATAATTCTGCACTATATGGGAGAAGGCTGCTCGTAATACTGCACTATATGGGGAGGCTGCACATAATACTTCACTATATGGGAGCAGGCTGCATATATAATACTGCACTATATGGGAGAAGACTGCATATATGATACTGCACTATATAGGATCTATAAGACTCCACATATAATACTGCACTATATGGGAGAAGGCTGCATATACAATACTGCACTGTATGGGAGAAGGCTGCATATACTGTATAATACTGCACTATATGGGAGAAGGCTGCACATAGAATACTGCACTATATGGGGAAGGCTGCACATAATACTTCACTATATGGGAGCAGGCTGCATATATAATACTGCACTATATGGCAGAAGGCTGCATATATAATACTGCACTATATGGGAGAAGGCTGCATATATGATACTGCACTATATAGGAGCTATAAGACTGCACATATAATACTGCACTATATGGGAGAAGGCTGCACATATAATACTGCACTATATGAGAGAAGGCTGCATATGCTGTATAATACTGCACTATATGAGAGAAGGCTGCATATATAATGCTGCACTATATGGGAGAAAGCTGCATATAGAATGCTGCACTATATGGGAGAAGGGAAGAAAAAAGAAGCACTGTAGAGGCGGGGGTGCACTCTTTGGTGAGTTATTTTTTATTTACCGTATATACTCGTGTATAAGCCGACCGGTGTATAAGCCGACCCCCTACTTTTGCCCCCAAAACCTGGGAAAACCTATTGACTCGTGTATAAGCCGAGGGTGTGACCCCAGCACAGGTATACAGCCCCCAGCAGTGTGGTATACAGCAGCCCCAGAGGTATATACAGCAGCCCCAGTGGTAGTATACAGCAGCAGCCCCAGTGGTATATACAGCAGCATCCCCAGAGGTGTATACAGCAGCCCCAGTGGTAGTATACAGCAGCCCCACAGGTATATACAGCCCCAGTGGTAGTATACAGCAGCCCCAGTGGTAGTATACAGCAGCCCCAGAGGTAGTATACAGCAGCCCCAGAGGTAGTATACAGCAGCCCCAGAGGTAGTATACAGCAGCCCCAGAGGTAGTATACAGCAGCCCCAGAGGTAGTATACAGCATCCCCAGAGGTATATACAGCAGCCCTTAGGTAGTATACAGCAGCCCTTAGGTAGTATACAGCAGCCCCAGTGGTGTATACAGCAGCCCCAGTGGTGTATACAGCAGCCCCAGTGGTGTATACAGCAGCCCCAGAGGTAGTATACAGCAGCCCCAAAGGTAAATACAGCAGCCCTAGTGGTGTATACAGCAGCCCCAGAGGTAAATACAGCAGCCCCAGGGGTGTATACAGCAGCAGCCCCAGGGGTGTATACAGCAGCCCCAGAGGTAAATACAGCAGCCCCAGGGGTGTATACAGCAGCAGCCCCAGGGGTGTATACAGCAGCCCCAGAGGTGTATACAGCAGCCCCAGAGGTATACAGGCCCCCCATCAAGATCCAGGGCCCCCCCCCCTTGCGCGGCACACCTGTAAAGTAAAATCATACTTATCACTGTCCTGTCGCGCTGTCCCGCCGCTGCCGACATGACGATCCCGGGCTCCATTCAGCGTTTTCCCGCGGCTTCCTGTGGTCGCGGGCAATGACGTCATTGCCCGCGACTACAGGAAGCCGCGGGAAGACGCTGAATGGAGCCCGGGATCGTCATGTCGGCAGCGACGGGACAGCGCGACAGGACAGTGATAAGTATGATTTTACTTTACAGGTGTGCCGCGCAAGGGGGGGGGCCCTGGATCTTGATGGGGGGGCCTGTATACCTCTGGGGCTGCTGCTGTATACTTATACTGTATACTCGCGTATAAGCCGAGGGGGGACTTTTCAGCCCAAATTTTGGGCTCAAAAACTCAGCTTATACGCGAGTATATACGGTATTTTTAAAGTATTTTCAAGTGACAGTGTACAACAGAGACAATAAAAACATTTAAAACAGTTACTGGGTAACTTATCACCCACCTAAACATACCCCCACCAAAACTGGTAGGTGAGGGGGATCAATTGTAAACAATAGGCTAAGTTGTCAGTTATAATAGCATATTAACAGGCAATGTCTTAAGTGCAACAACAATAGCAATAGTTAGAGGGTGAGTTAGATTGCAAGTGCTGAAACAATATAGAAGGTCATGCACGTATTATGAACAAAATAGAAAGTCATGGGACATATTATAACATGGACACAGTACAATCTAACCATATAGAGGTAACAAAACCAATAATATCTCCTCAAGGTCACAAGATCAAGTGCACTCAATACAACTGCCAGTGACCATAAGGCCTAATGCGGATCCCTGCCAGGATGTAAGATCATCCTATGGCGTATGGGGTGTGGTGAGCGGCCCGACGCGTGTCGCCAACCAGGCTTCGTCAGGGGCTGAGGGCACTCTGATTGTACCTGTCATTACAGTCGGAATTTCCAAGGTACTGTAGATGAAGTCAGGGCCAATTACATGGTGCAGCAAGGTCAAAAAAGCCTGGGTATGAGGACAGTCCACAGAAGCTATAAAAAGAAATTAGACATATTAAATGATATGCCAAAAAGGTGTACGTAACAAAGAAATCAAAGGATGGCAATCACAAAAACGGAGCAAAACTCAGGCTTTCGTTAAGGCCCCTGGGAACCATTATACCAAGGGTCATAATCCATCTCGTTTCATATTACTGTGATTGTACATACCCTTTGTATGGGTCTCTGTGTCATTTATCCATTGTGATATGTATTGTGTACTGTAATTGGTGTTATCTGTACTATTTGCCACTACTGTAATGAATTTTGCTCCAGCACTGTTTGTGCTTATCCGCATATTTTTGAAGCCAGTTCACTTGGGGCAATAAACATACTTGTGCCCACTTCCTCTCCTTGTTTTTTCATTTATATTTTAACCGTGTTGGCATATGTCTACCGGAGCCAGTTTTTGGTCATGGACAATTGTATGTTGCATTTTCTAGAGTGAAAATGAGATCTAACGTGAAGGTGCAAGTTCTTGACACCCCTTTACAAGGACACTTGCTTAAAGATAGCCCAAAGGTTTTCACCAGAAATGTGGTGTACAAAAATATTTTAGGTTGATATACACATAGATAGATACATAGATATAAAAGGAAAAAAAAAATAGATCTAAATACGTAGATAATACTTAGGGTACTTTACAGGTCGCAACATTGCATGTAATTTCACTTGCAACTCACTGGTTGCAGTGAAATCATGGACACATTGTTCCATTTTGTTGCCGTGTACAAATGTAACAATGTGTCCATGATTTCACTGCAACCAGCAAATTGCCAGTGAAATTGCATACAATGTTGCGACGTGTAAAGGTACCCTAAGATAGATAGATAGATAGATAGATAGATAGATAGATAGATAGATAGATAGATAGATAGATAGATAGATAGATAGATAGATAGTAAAAATGGAGGCTTAGCTGAGCCTAAGGAAATGGTGATAAGGTAGGATAGGGACCCATCAGATCTAAGGTCACCTTGACGCTGGTTGATGGGCAAACAGGTATTGGCCAATATGTGTACTATGAGCTTTTATTTTTTAAAGATAAGATGTTTCTAAAAAATCCAAAAATTGAGTTTTTTGAAAAAATGTAAGTTTTTTTTTATTTTTTCTCAAATGCATAGGTGTTTTTAATTCTATCTGTATGTACGTATTCACATTTGATTGGCAGTGACTGTATTGCAGTTTGCACCAGTTCAGACTATGCCTTGAGTGCTGTTTAGCTTTTTTTTCTTTCTAGATAATTTTTGGCTTCAAAGCTTTAGTTTCCATCCTCATTGACCCCAGGTGGTCTTTGATTTAAGTGAGTCCTCCCACTGAGAAATAGTAAAAATGGAGGCTTAGCTGAGCCAAAGGAAAGAGTGACAAGGTAGGATAGGGACCCATCAGATCTAAAATCACCTTGAAGCTGGTTGATGGGCAAACAAGTATTGGCCAATATGTGTACCAAGAACCTTAGTTTATAAAGAAAATATATCCAAAAAATACATAGACGATAGACACATAGGTAGGTGATAGATATATTTCGTGTATTCCTTGCATTATTGTTAAATCTTCATAAACTACATACATATTCTAGACTACCCGATGCGTTAGAATCGGGCCACCATCTAGTATATATATGTATGTATATATATGAGAGGCTTACTGAGACAATTGAAGACAAGTGAAGATAGGTATCCTGGCAGCTCCAGTTGAAGATGTTTTGGGCCAAAGAACGTGAGACAAGTATAGCCTAATTGACTACAGTGCAAAAGAGATCAGTAGTGATTAGTAACAACGGTTATAAAGATCCCCAATGCTTAAGATTAGTTGGTCATAGGTAAAAAAAAAATATGGGGCGCTTACTGAGACAATTAGAGATGGTTATCCTGGTCTGCTCCAAATTGTGTTCAAGACAACAATGACAAGCTAAGGATAGCTTAATTGACTATAGTGTAGAAAATATTTGGAAGAAATAGTACAGTCAATATTTAATAGTGATTTACAGTGATGGCCAAAGAGATCCCCAATACTTAACTTCAATCAGTAATCCCAAAATGGACTTCTATGGGGAAGTCCACAACAATAAGTGGACGGGTGGAATAGCTTCAATGGCTATAAGACAAAAAGCATCAACAATCCTATTGTGAATGCAGCCTAATAAAATGGAAAATAGTGGCCAAATTATCACCAGTAAAAGAGCAGTCCATAGTAACTCTGCAATAAATAATCCCTGTAGTACTTAACCTCTACTGTATTCCTTAGTCCATGGGTGGAGTGCGAGGTTAACATGGAGGAGCCTCCTTTTTATGCCCCCCGGCTAATTTGTGACATGTTCCCGATGTGCATCGTAGATCTGCTCACACTTCCAGGTTGTGCCGATGACGTAGCGCTAAGCGCAAACTTGCAACCCATTGTATGTCAATGTCTCTATATATTTATTTATGCACTTGGTCCTGTCGACCTTTTAAAAAATTTGAATAAAGATTCTGATTTTATATTCTTCTAAATTGGTAATTTAAACACTTTAGCCCCAGGCGAAAGAGTCTTAATGGGCCCCTTTTACACTCCGCCCCCGCCCCTTCAAATTATATATGACACACACAGCTGTGCTACATGTCCATAAGCATAGATGGCTCTGCTACACGCACATGTAGACACACAGGTCTGCTACATGCACGCTACACATAGTACACACACACAGCTCTATTACATGAACATACAGATACACACACAGCTCTACTACATGAACGTACAGATACAACACACACAGCACTGGTACATGCCCAATTCATGCACATACAGAAGAACGCAGCTCTGCTACATGCACACTAAACATAAACATTAGTGATGAGCGAGCATGCTCGCCACTACTCGGTACTCGCACGAGTATCACTGTACTCGGGCTACTCGGCGAGCACCGAGTAATCTCGCGATACTCGTGCTGTGCTCGTGGTCGTCACCTCTGCATGTTGGCGCTCTTTTGAGAGCCAGCCCACGTGCAGGGATTGGCTGGCAGACCACTGCAATGCCACAGCCCTGTTAGTTGTGGCATAGCAGTGAATGGCCGCCCTCCACAGCGTGACCGAGCCTTTATAACTCCAGGCGAACTGTGCTCGGCACACAGCCATCCAGACAGTCAGTGTAGGGAGAGTGTTTGCTGCTGCTTAGGGACAGATTTGCTGCCCTTATAGGTAGATCCGGAGCAGGGTTGCAAACTGCTGCTGACCACAACAGTCCTTCTCAGGACTAACCTAGGAGGATATAGGCAGGGTGATCCAGATCGGAGTCCAAGCTTTTCAGTGACCAGAACAGTCCTTCTCAGGACTAATCTAGGAGGATATGGCCAGGGTGATACAGATCGTAATCCAAGCTTTTCTGTGACCATTAGAGTCACCAGACTGTTGTACTTACTACCTTAATACAGGTTAGGGACTAAAATCCTCTCCTGACACCATTACAGTCACCAGACTGTTGTACTTACTACCTTAATACAGGTTAGGGACTAAAATCCTCTCCTGACACCATTACAGTCACCAGACTGTTGTACTTACTACCTTGATACTGGTTAGAGACTAAAATCCTTCTCTCCTGAAACCATTACAGTCACCAGACTGTTGTACTTACTACCTTGATACAGGTTAGGGACTAAAATCCTCTCCTGAAACCATTACAGTCACCAGACTGTTGTACTTACTACCTTGATACAGGTTAGGGACTAAAATCCTCTCCTGACACCATTACAGTCACCAGACTGTTGTACTTACTACCTTGATACAGGTTAGGGACTAATATCCTCTCCTGAAACCATTAGTCACCAGACTGTTGTACTTACTACCTTGATACAGGTTAGGGACTAAAATCCTCTCCGGACACCATTACAGTCACCAGACTGTTGTACTTACTACCTTGATACAGGTTAGGGACTAAAATCCTCTCCTGACACCATTACAGTCACCAGACTGTTGTACTTACTACCTTGATACAGGTTAGGGACTAAAATCCTCTCCTGAAACCATTACAGTCACCAGACTGTTGTACTTACTACTTTGATACAGGTTAGGGACTAAAATCCTCTCCTGACACCATTACAGTCACCAGACTGTTGTACTTACTTCCTTGATACAGGTTAGGGACTAAAATCCTCTCCTGACACCATTACAGTCACCAGACTGTTGTACTTACTACCTTGATACAGGTTAGGGACTAAAATCCTCTCCTGGCACCATTAGTCACCAGACTGTTGTACTTACTACCTTGATACAGGTTAGGGACTAAAATCCTAATCTCCTGTGATCTGAACAGTCACCAGACTGGTGTACGTACTACCTTGATACAGGTTAGGGACTAAAATCCTAATCTCCTGTGATCTGACCAGTCACCAGACTGGTGTACGTCATACCTTGATACAGGTTAGGGCCTAAAATCCTAATCTCCTGTCACCATTACAGTCACCAGACTGGTGTACTTACTACCTTAATACAGGTTAGGGACTAAAATCCTCTCCTGAAACCATTACAGTCACCAGACTGTTGTACTTACTACCTTGATACAGGTTAGGGACTAAAATCCTCTCCTGACACCATTACAGTCACCAGACTGTTGTACTTACTACCTTAATACAGGTTAGGGACTAAAATCCTCTCCTGAAACCATTACAGTCACCAGACTGTTGTACTTACTACTTTGATACAGGTTAGGGACTAAAATCCTCCCCTGACACCATTACAGTCACCAGACTGTTGTACTTACTACCTTGATACAGGTTAGGGACTAAAATCCTCTCCTGAAACCATTACAGTCACCAGACTGTTGTACTTACTACTTTGATACAGGTTAGGGACTAAAATCCTCTGCTGACACCATTACAGTCACCAGACTGTTGTACTTACTACCTTGATACAGGTTAGGGACTAAAATCCTCTCCTGTCACCATTACAGTCACCAGACTGGTGTAATTACTACCTTGATACAGGTTAGGGACTAAAATCCTAATCTCCTGTGATCTGACCAGTCACCAGACTGGTGTACGTCATACCTTGATACAGGTTAGGGCCTAAAATCCTAATCTCCTGTCACCATTACAGTCACCAGACTGGTGTAATTACTACCTTGATACAGGTTAGGGACTAAAATCCTAATCTCCTGTAATCTGAACAGTCACCAGACTGGTGTACGTACTTCCTTGATACAGGTTAGGGACTTTTATCCTAATCTCCTGTGACCTCTACAGTCACCAGACAGTTGTCGCAGTATACAGGCAAAATGCGCAAGGGCGTTGGCAAGGGCGTTGGCAGGGAACAAGGAAGTGGACGTGATGGTGGTGCAGGCAGAGGCCGAGGTCGTGTGCAAGCACTAATTTCGCAACAACAAAGGCCCACATCTCCTCGCTCGCACGTCCTGTTCCAAATTCTTGGAGCCCGCAGCAGTACACCATTGTTGAAGCAAGAGCAGTGTCAACAGGTTGTTACTTGGATAGCGGATAATGCTTCAAGTCAGATGGGCACCTCCACAAACACCCTGTCTTCCACACGGTCAAGTGTCAGTAGCCGTGATACTGCACAGCACATTTCCCAACCTGATCCTCCTTCCTACCACCAGGCCGAGTACACGTCCACGGACATTACTGATCCCACACTAGGACACTCGGAAGAGCTGTTCACGTATCCATTCGCAGAATCTGGCCTGTCGCCACCTCTTCTTGAAGTGGGTGATGAGGAGATGGTATGTACAGATGCCCAAATATTTGAGCAGCCACGTTCTCACGAACGGAACGTTGCCAAAGTGTCTCAACAAGGGGTGGACGATGATGAGACACAATTGCCAGGAAGTCAGGAGAAGGATCAGGGTGCGGAAGAGGAAGAGGACGTGGTGGATGATCCAGTAGCTGACCCAACATGGCAGGAGGATATGCAGAGTGAGGCCAGCAGTGCACAGGGGGAGGGAGGCGTAGCATCCCAACAGGCAGTACGAAGCAAGGTCGTGTCCGCAGGCAAAAGGCAGGCAACCGTTCCCCGGAACAACAACACGACTCAAGGTGCCTGTGCAAATGTTCGGTCTTCCCGAGTCTGGGAGTTTTTTAAGTTGGCTCCAGAAGACTCTAAAAAGGCCATTTGCCACACCTGCCATGCCAGTATCAGCAGGGGTACGAAAACTAGCAGCCTGACCACCACCAGCATGATCAGGCACATGTTAGCCAAGCACCCGACTTTGTGGGAAGTACAACAGAGTCGAGGAGCGGTGCTTGCTGATGTCACTGCTACGTCTTCGCCTGTTGTGCGTGCGAGCCAATCCCCTGTCCATGCTGGCCACGAACAAGCCTCCGGCCCTGCACCTGAAGTTGCCCACGCACAAATTACACCACCATCAAGCACATCCTTGTCCCAGCGCAGCATTCAATTATCCATTCAGCAAACATTTAAACGCAGGCGCAAATACGCTGCCAACGCCCCACATGCCACAGTCCTGAATGATCACATTTCGCGACTCATAGCGCTAGAAATGTTGCCTTTCCGGCTGGTGGAGACGGAAGCATTCCGCGACCTGATGGCTGCTGTCCCACATTACTCGGTCCCCAGCCGCCACTATTTCTCCAGATGTGCCGTCCCCGCATTGCATAACCACGTGTCCAACAGCATCACACGTGCCCTGAACAACGCTGTTTCAGCCAAAGTCCACCTAACCACAGACACGTGGAAAAGTGCTTGTGGGCAAGGCCGCTACATCTCCTTGACGGCACACTGGATTAATATTGTGGAGGCTGGGACCCAGTCTGAGCGAGGGACGGAACACGTCCTTCCCACACCAAGGATAGCAGGCCCTACCTCTGTCAGGGTTTCACCGACACTCTACAGCTCCGGAATGTCATGCTCCTCAGCCTCCTCCTCCTGCGCATCCTCATCCACTGTACCCTCCACACCAGTCCCAAGCTGGAGGCACTGCAGCACTGCCTCTGCAAAGTGGCAACAGGCTGTGCTGAAGCTATTCTGAATAGGTGACAAACCCCACAATGCAGAAGAGGTGTGGACAGCTCTGAAACAGCAGGCAGATCACTGGCTCACACCTCTGAACCTAAAGCCAGGAAAGGTCGTGTGTGACAATGACCGAAACCTGGTGGCAGCTTTGAGGCGAGGCCAGCTGACGCATGTTCCATGCGTGGCCCATGTGCTCAACCTGGTGGTTCAGAGGTTTGTAAAGTCATACCCAGAGGTGTCTGAACTGCTGGTAAAAGTTCGCCGTCTGTCTGCACATTTTCGCAAGTCACCTACTGCTTCAGCCGGGCCTTGCCGGCTTTCAGCGCCGTGTGCGTTTTCCGGCCCACAGACTGGTGTGTGATGTCCCCACGCGTTGGAATTCAACTCTGCACATGTTGGTCAGGATATGTGAGCACAGGCAGAGGGCAGTTGTGGACTACCTGCATCACCTAAGCCGTCGGGAAATGGGTCAAACTCCACACATAACACCTGAGGAGTGGAGATGGATGTCGGACCTATGTACCGTCCTCCAAAACTTTGAGGACTCCACCAAGATGGTGAGCGGCGATGACGCCATTATTAGCGTCACCATACCACTACTCTGTCTTCTAAAACGGTCTCTGCTGAAAATCAAAGAGGATGTGACTAACCGCGGCCGGCTGACTCCGGTTTAGACAGGCGATTCTTCTCCTTCCTTGTCACGGGTGGACCGCGCCTGCCGGTAGTGGGGCCCGGTGTAGTGCAGATCAAAAGTGAAGACGTCTTACGGGAACAGATTAAGGGGTTTTAATTTGTTTTCTTCGTGACGCCACCTATGAGTAGTTCGGTAAGGGCTACCGACGCTGTGGGACCCCCGGGGGATGGACAGCAGCAAGATGTTACGCTCCCCACAGGCTGAGCGGTGATCCCCGGGGGCTGGAGCTGCTCAAGATGTTGTGCGGCAGCTGCGGTTACCTTTTAGTTAATGACGGACAGTTCATAAGGAATCACGGACACAGACAGTCTCTATAACGGTCTTTACTGTAACCAGCAGGCAAACATGGTATACAGTGGTTGAGTAGTAGACCGGGTGGACTCAGCAGTGATGGTGTCCCTTAGAAATCCGTAGTGCTCCTCCATTCTACCTAACTTGATTTGTTGCCAGCGTCGCCCAGGAATACCAGGTCGGGTACGGGGAGGCTGCTTCAATGCCCTATCCATGATGTACGTTCTGGATGCTTTGGGGAGCCTTGGATCCCTCAGTGGGTACACCGCTGGTTAGACGACTGGAAACTGGCTGGTGGTGGGGTGCTCCTGTAAAGCTGATCCTCCACTCTTCTGGTTCGCGTGGCAGAGGTGAACTGCTGCCAGCTTCGGTACCAGTGAACCGGCTGTGAGTTGTGGGCACGGGAGTCTTTTTGGGAACCCGTGTAGAAATGCCCAATCCCGGTGGTTAAGGCCTCAGGTGCTGACACCCGACCGGTGACGGCCCAGGGGCCCGCACGGGGTGCGGAGCCCCCGCTCCTCTCCAAGCTCTAGTCTGCTCTCTTCAGGTTCTAGACTTCTTCTTCAACTCTCTAGACCATTGTGTGTTCTCCTGCACTACCCTAACACTCCGCCCACCAGGACCTAGGATTGGCCCTCTATTCTAGGTGTTTGCATGTTGGGTTGGATTTCTAAATTAACCAGGTCATTGCTGAGTCAGAGGATATTGCGGCTGCATTTGTGGCTGCAATACCCTCCTGTGACGCACTCGTTGCGGGGCGCCACAGATGCATTGCAGGCCGAGCGCGATGACTTGGAGCAAGAAACAGTAGTGGGTGTGGGTGAAAACACACAGCCCAGCCTCATCTCATCACAACGTGCAGTGGAGGACTATGACGAGGAGGAGGATGAAGACATGGAGCAACTCTCTGGCCAAATTGAGGATATGACATGCACACCACTCATACCCTCGATTTAGCGTGGCTGGCCAGAGGACAGGGGAGATGAGGAGGAGGAGGAGGAGGACAGCATGTTCAGTCATCGTGTTGGTCTGGATACTGAAGTGATGGCTGTTAAGAGTCTGGCGCACATGGCTGACTTTATGGTAAGCTGCCTGGCTCGTGACCCTCGCGTTCAGAACATCTTGGCCGACAATCAGTACTGGTTGGCAACACTGTTAGACCCACGCTACAAGGAGAACTTTATGTCTCTCATTCCTGAGGCGGAGAGGTCAGCCAAAATGCAGCAGTTCCACAGGGCCATAGTCACGGAAGTAGTCAAATCATTCCCCTCACAAAACGCTAGCGGCATAGGTCAGGATTCGGTGGACAACCAAGGCGTACGGCCGGGAGGGGCACAAGTCCAATCCGCCAGAGGTAGGGAAACTGTCTTCATGATGTGGGACAGTTTTCTCAGCCCCTCACGTACCACAGCCCCTGAGGTGCGGGGTAGTGCCACCAGAAATGCTAAGTTTGGGCAGATGCTGAAGGAGTACCTTGCAGATCGAACAACTGTACTGCGAGATTCCTCTGTGCCTTTCAATTATTGGGTCTCCAAGCTGGACACGTGGCATGAATTGGCTCTCTACGCCTTGGAAGTCCTGGCCTGCCCTGCCGCTAGTTTTCAGTGCTGCAGGTGGAATCATCACTGATAAACGCACCCGCCTGTCAACTGAAAATGCTGACAGGCTGACTCTGATCAAGATGAACAAGGGTTGGATTGGGCCAGACTTCACCACACCACCAGCAAATGACAACTGAATTAAAATTTTGTTATGTGAATTTGCCATGTACCTCCACTCACCCATGGGTACACACTTCAGGACTTTGGCTAATCGCTGGACTGCTCCTCCTTCTCCTCATGTGACACCATGATGACCGTTACAATAGTTAGGCTGTTGTTTGAGGTATACCCGCAGTGGTAAATTTTTTCTTTTAGAATGGGCATTACAACTACAATACACCCACTTGAGGGTTACAGGCCCTACTACATGTCTGTATGCATGGGTCATTGTTGAACCTTCCAATTTTTGGCTGCCCTGGCCAAAGGGCTATACTACAATACACCCAGTTCTTGTTTACAGGCCCTCCTGCACGTCTCTATCCAGGAACAATGAGGAGCCTCCCAATTTTTGGCTGCCCTGGCCAAAGGCCTATACTACAATACACCCACTTGAGGGTTACAGGCCCTACTACATGTCTGTATGCATGGGTCATTGTTGAACCTTCCAATTTTTGGCTGCCCTGGCCAAAGGGCTTTGCTACAATACACCCAGTTCTTGTTTACAGGCCCTCCTGCACGTCTCTATTCAGGGACAATGAGGAGCCTCCCAATTTTTGGCTGCCCTGGCCAAAGGCCTATACTACAATACACCCACTTGAGGGTTACAGGCCCTACTACATGTCTGTATGCATGGGTCATTGTTGAACCTTCCAATTTTTGGCTGCCCTGGCCAAAGGGCTATACTACAATACACTCAGTTCTTGTTTACAGGCCCTCCTGCACGTCTCTATCCAGGGACAATGAGGAGCCTCCCAATTTTTGGCTGCCCTGGCCAAAGGGCTATACTACAATACACCCACTTGAGGGTTACAGGCCCTACTACATGTCTGTATGCATGGGTCATTGTTGAACCTCCCAATTTTTGGCTGCCCTGACCAAAGGGCTATACTACAATACACCCACTTGAGGGTTACAGGCCCTACTACATGTCTGTATGCATGGGTCATTGTTGAACCTCCCAATTTTTGGCTGCCCTGCCAAAGGCCTATACTACAATACACCCACTTGAGGGTTACAGGCCCTACTACATGTCTGTATGCATGGGTCATTGTTGAACCTCCCAATTTTTGGCTGCCCTGGCCAAAGGCCTATACTACAATACACCCAGTTCTTCTTTACAGGCCCTCCTGCACGTCTTCATCCAGGGACAATGTGGAGCCTCCCAATTTTTGGCTGCCCTGCCAAAGGGCAATACTACAATACACCCACTTAAGGTTTACAGGCCCTCCTGCATGTCTGTATCCAGGGGCATTGGTGAACCTCCCAATTTTGGACTGCCCTGGCAAAGGAAGATACTACAATAGACCCAGTTCCTCAAAATGGGCACATTATTTCAAGACAGGGCTTTATGTTCGTCTCTTCTCAGGGTCATCGGAGTGCCGCACAATGTTTTCACGTAAAATCTTTCATGTAATCACAAAAAGTAACATACACCAGCTGTATCTCACTATTGGGTATGTGCCCTTAACATTTCCACCCTAAATATTCATTTTGGTGTCATTTTGGAAGGTTTTCTGGAGACTCCGTAAAATTGGCGTGAAACTCGGACAACATTGTTCACAGCTGTGACTTTTGAGTGAGAAATGCTTCCAGGGGTCTTCCCCATGGTGTTGCCATGTCATTTGAGCACTCTTCTGAGACTTTTGTGACATTTTTAGGGTTTTTCCATGCTGCCGGCAGTCATTTCATAAAAATACTCGTGTCTCCCATAGGATAACATTGGGCTTGGTGCTCGGGCCGAGTACACGAGTATCTCGAGATGCTCGGCCCGAGCTTCGAGCACCCGAGCATTTTAGTACTCGCTCATCACTAATAGACATACATATCCATAGACATAGATGGCTCCGCTGCACGCAAATGTAGACACACAGCTCTGCTACATGCATAGACGTAGATGTCTCTGCTACACGTACATGTAAACAAACAACTTTGCTACATGCACACTACACATAATACACACACCTCTACTACATGAACATACAGATACACACACAGCACTGGTACATGCCTATACAGACACATGCAGCTCTGCTACATGCACACTACACATACAGTTACACATATGGCTCTCCTACATGGACACTACATACCCCGCTCTGCTACATGTACAATGTATGCACATACAAATACACGCAGCTCTTCTCTCATATACAATACATGCACATACATATACACACAGCTCTGCTGCATGCACAATACATGCACATACAGATACACACCCAGCTCTGCCACATGGACACTACACACCTAGATCTGCTACATGTACAATATATGTACATACAGATACACACACAGTTCTGTTACATGCACATACAAACACACAGCTCTGCTACATGCACATACATATACACAAATACAAATATACACACAGACACATACATACAGACACACACACATACAGATATAGGTACACACAGAGACACACACATACAGATATAGGTACACACAGACAAACACATACAGATATAGGTACACACAGAGACACACACATACAGACACACATAGATACATAATCAGATACACAGACACACACACACACACACATATTACCATATTCAGATCATCTTGATCCGTGCAGAGCAGGAGAGGAGGCACTGGGAGCTGCACGGAGGCTACAGAAGTTAAGCAGTTTCTTGTAGGACCTTGATTTCAGTCATGTGATCAGTCACATGACTGGAACTGGAAGGTCCTCCAGCCTCCATTCAGCTCCCGGTAAGCTTGTTCTGCTGCTGTATACCGATCACATAGATCAGTGCAGAGCAGGAGAGAAGAGAGGGGGTGTTGGTGCCAGGCCTGGCCCACAAAGCTTTCATAGAGGCAATTTAATTAAAATGGCATCTATCGGAAAAAAGAAGAGGGAGGGGGAGGTCTTGGACCTCACAACCCAACTCAATAATTTAGAGCTGGTCAACAAAAAGCACCCAGAACCCCAACTATCTGCCTCAATTACAAAACTTAGAGATAAACTTAGGTCACTATTCTTACTGCAATATGAGAAGGCCCTTAAGAAGTCTATGCGTTCACACACTGTGTATTTGCTGCGTATTTTTACACGAGTGCTGTTGCAGTTTTTGTAGCCCAAACCAGGAGTGGCTGATTAAAACCAGCAGTGGGTATGACCGCAAAGGAGGAGAGGGTTTTTTAACAAGTGGCGTAAACATATAAATGATTCAGAACTTACTCAAAAGATCCTGGAAGGGTGGGGACTCATAAGACGCTATATTACTAATGAGAGGTGGAGGGATTCTCAATTCAGGATCATGCACGGTACTATTCAGGGTTTTAATATACCTCCTTCTCAGGCCAACCAAGGGAGATGGGTTCATTGCCCAAAATGTAAATCAACCATGACGGACCTGGAGCATGGTCTATGGTCCTGCCCTGACTCTCAAAATTATTGGAGAGGGGTGGAAATGTGGGCTAAAGACATATGTGGGGACATGGAGAATTTAGACCCGATGCGATGGATTTTCCATTATCAGGCAAACTCTAACACTAAGGGCCACGTCACACACACAGATAATTGTGCAGATATTGGTCAAAAATCTCTGGTTGCAGTGAAATCATGGACACATTGTTCATTTGTATATAGCCACAAAATGGAACCATGTGTCCATGATTTCACTGCAACCAGAGATCTGCGAACAATCTCTGCACAATTATCTGTGTGTGTGACGTGGCCCTAACAGACATCCGCATATCTTGTGGCACTATATTGCATTGATAGCTAAAAGGCTTCTCCTCCAGCATTGGCTCAACGATAGACCCCCAGACTTGTCTCAGATCAAAATGATGATGCGTCACACATTGACACTTGAGTCTTTAGATACGCTATGTAACCCAAGTAAACTAACTAAAAAAATTTTCTTCAAGTGGAAAACATTCATCGAAAAAGAGTTCACGGATGGTGAAATAGACAATTTTATGAGACCCTTCCGTTCCTCAACGTGGTATGCGTTGGAGGAATTAGGAGGGACATTGGGTAGATTGAGGTGTGGTAATTAGGTGAATTGATGAGAATTGATGCCTTATATTAACTGCATAATGTTTTTCTTTTCTGGTAAATATGAATGTCATAATTTGAGGATGATTTCCAGGGGAGGGTGGGGGGAGGGTTAATAAGAACTACTGTACATAACTGTAATTGGATGTATGTCATTGTCTTTAAAGGCTTATGATCAGTTTCCGTATATTTCTGTTAGACATGTATATTCGGACTTTTTTGAATTTCTGGAAATGTGTTCATATGTTGAAAATCTAATAAAAAGATGGTTAAAAAAAAAAAAAAAAAAAAACAGCAGTGGGTGATTAAATACAGAAGTGGAGCACTTGTTTCTATTAGACTTTTCCTCTGATTGTTCCACTCCTGGATTTGGCTACAAAAACTGCAACAACACTAGAGTAAAAATACGCAGCAAATACGCAGCGTGTGAATGCACCCTAACACAAAATTCTACTCTATGGGTGATAAGGCTGGAAAGCTGCTAATCAGAAGAGTTACAGTGAACCTGTCACCCCCCCAGGTATCTAAAGATAAGGGATGACTGACACCACAGAGGCGGGAGAGAGATGCTTGAAAAGCCCGCCTCCCTGTCTTGGGTCAGGTTTGGAACAGATTTTATAAAAGTCTTTATTGCAGTGAATCAAGGGAGCATAAATACTATAGCCACCTTCTCAGAATGCAGCCTTAGTGCTGCAGAAGGTGGCTATTTTATCTTTAGATGCCTGGGGGGAGGTGACAGGTTAACTTTAAGGGCCCGTTACACGCTTCAATGTCTTAGCGATCCGACCAAGGATCCGACTTGACCTAGATCGCTTGAACGTTGTTCAATGATCACTAGTGAGATGTCACACGTACAGATATCTTTAACGACGCAGCAACGATTCTACGACAAGCGAACGATATTAGCGGTCATTTGGATGCCTAGGTTCCTCAGTTCTGAGTAGGCGAAGTCGTAAACAAAATCGTTATCAAGCTGTCACACACACCGATGCTGCAGGTTGGATGGACGATAAACGACTGATTTAAGATCCTTATCATAAACCTCTGATCAACGATTAGCCGACTTGTCGTATTGTACGTGTCACATGCAACGACGTCGTAACAACCTCGTTGCACCGCCCAAAAAGCCGTGACGTACCAGACGGATCTAAAATTTATCACCCTACTTAAATTATGGCAGAATTTAGACGGTGCTACTATTGCCTATATGATTTAAAAGAACATCTAGTCATGGTTCAGCCGATCGGATTAGCCATACAAAATTTCCTTATAAAAATTGAACTACCCATGGGCACGTCATCACAACTAATTGAACTTAACTTCCCCTTTACGGCCCTGGAATTTGAACAACCATTAGCTCGACTAAAGCGGGTTCAGCCCCGGCCCTGACGGGTTTTCTTATGGTTACTATCGTTGCTTTTCAAAAACCTTAGCCCCTTACCTAATAAGAACTTTTAACTATTGGAAAAAAACAGCGACTGAACGCAAAGAGAATCTGGAAGCTGTTATCTCAGCTTTCCATAAACGGGGAAAAGCTCCAGATACCCCGAGTAATTTCCAGCCCATCTTCCTAATAAGTTGCAATCTTAAATTTTTTTCTAAATTGATTGCATCAAGGCTAATGAAGATTCTTCTGGTTCTAATATCCCCGGACCAGGTCGGGTTTGTCCCTGGAAGGCAAGTGAAGGACGGCACCAAAAGAGTGGTAAACCTCTAGGAGTTAATGGAAAATAGTGGGATCCCTGGTGTACGCTTGTCACCAAAAATGCATTTAACAGAGCACAATGGGGTTATATGGAGCAGGTACTGGAGAAATTTGGCTTCGCAGGAGACATTAAGACAGCAATTCTGTCATTATACTCCAACGCTAATGCTAATAAATGTCTCAGGCATGTACTCTGACCTTTTTCCAATTACGAACAGTGACCGTCAGGGTTGCCCATTGTCACTAGGGATGGGCGAGTATACTCGCTACTATTCGGCACTCGCCGAATAGTAGCGGTATTCGTGTACTCGCTACTCGCCGAGTAAATTAGGATTACTCGGGAGTAGCAAGTACCGAATACTTTTGCAGTGTATCTGTAGATACACTGCAAAAGTCCTGTAAAAGAGAGAAAAAGTTGTTAAAAAAAAAAATAAACGGATACTCACCTTAACCAACGGCTGTACCGTGACCGGCCGATGCACGTCTATTCATGGAAAAGGACCTTTCCCTCTCTCAGCCAATCAGATGCCGCCACGTCACAATTACGTAATCGCTAGCGGCCACCTGATTGGCCAGATGGAAAGGTCCTCTCAGGTACACCGAGGACCTTTCCATCTGGCCAATCAGGTGGCCGCTAGCGATTACGTCATTGTGACGTGGCGGCATCTGATTGGCCAGATCTCTCCCAGCCATCTGATTGGCTGAGAGAGGGAAAGGTCCTTTTCCATGAATAGACGTGCATCGGCCGGTCCCGGTACAGCCGTCGGTTAAGGTGAGTATCTGATGTTTTTATTTTTTAACCACTTTTTCTCTCTTTACCAGGACATTTGCAGTGTATCTATTGATACACTGCAAAAGTATTCGGAATCGCTATACTCGCAACGAGTAGCGAGTACCGCTACCTACTCGTTGCGGGTATAGCGATTCCGAATAGTAAGGTATTCGCCCATCCCTACTTGTCACCCATTATTTTTGCCCTTATGATAGAACCTCTTGCCAAAGCTCATTAGACTTTAATCAGGGGATTAATGAGGGATTGAAGTGGAGATCAGAGACATGTGATCGGGCTGTATGCAGATGGTATGATCATCTCCTGCACTGATATTGAGTCTTCTGTATCAGCAACTCTGACTGCATTATCTGAATTCTCGTTGATCTCGTATGACAAGTTGAACACTACAAAATCAATAGCCTTCCCAATCAATGTCACGTTTGCGGATAGGCCTGCCTTGATTAAAAAATTGACGTTTATTTGGGAAACATCTCATTTCACTTATCTGGGTATCAAAATCTCCAAGATGTCCACCATGATAAATTAAATTGTGAATTCCTTATACGTGAAGTCTGTCAAGATTTCGATAGACAAATTCTCCTCGCTCTATCGTGGATTGCTAGGACTCAAGTTGTAAAAATGACTATTACCTAAAATAACATACCTCATTCGCTGCCTACCTATAAAAATTCCTTTAATGTGGATAACGGTCTACAATCTATCCTTGGGAAATTTATATGGAAACACGGGAGGGAGGCCTAGAGCTGCTATGAAAACTTTGTATTTCCAGTATTCTCCGGAGTTCCATGGATACTCAACACAAAGCTACTTTTAAAGCTCTTGGAATTTGATTTCAAGAACTCTACTTCAATGGAAGACATCCAGGAACATGCCTAGAAGGTTTTGGGGACAAAGATTTAAGCCAAAGAACATTTAAACCAAAGAAGAAATTCCAGCTTCTTATTGATCTAGCTAAGGAGAGGCAGAATGCTGACTCCTGCACCTCTGACTACAAGACTGTGCCTTCATCTAGACACAGCTTTGAACTTCAATCAACAAACATCCCTCACCACCATCTGATTTGAAACAACTTAAAGACCAGCATTTAAAATGTTCAAAAAAATGCCTATCTTTAAAAGCAGCAACCTTAAAGGGAAACTGTTTGGCCAAAAATCCCTACGTAACTGCTATCATTTTCTAATTGCTTTCTCTAAGCTCTCTCTATTCATGTATTTTCATTATTTACTTCCCCCCCTATCCTCTGTAAACTTCAAAATAAAAGATTAATTCCCTCTGTCAGGCTGGGGTCACAGTTGGCATGCGTTTTTACATGCGTTTTTCATGTCATCATGAGTTTTTTAAGGTGTGTGATGGCTCCCTGCGTTTTTGGCTGCGCTTTTAAATCTGCACCAAAAAATAGTGCATGTACTATTTTTTGGTGCGTTTTTATAACATGGGCCCCTATGGAAAACGCATGCAAAAACGCATGTACAATTAGTACCTTTTAGGCTACGTTCACACATTGTGTATTTTTACGCGCGTAAAAATACGCGACTGCGTTTTTTAAACGCGCGTATTTCCAGTGCTTATAATGGGGCCTATGGAAAATACGCGCGTAAAAAACTGCAAAGAATTGACATGTTCATTCTTTTTACGCGCGTATTTTTACGCTGCGTAAAAATACGCGACGTGTGAATGGCAAAAGTGAATGCCCATTGACTTTGCTGGGAAATACAGATGCACATTCTTCTGGAGAAAATACGTGCGTAAAAATACGCGTCAAAATACGCGATGTGTGAACGCAGCCTTAGTGCCCTTCAAAAACGCATGCGTTTTCCATAGGAGCCCATGTTAAAAAAATGCATGCGTTTTCTAAAACGCTTGCATTTTTTTAACATGGGCTCCTATGGAAAACGCATGCGTTTTTGAATGGCACTAATTGTACATGCGTTTTTGCATGCGTTTCCCATAAGGCCCTTTATTAAAAAACGCATGCGTTTTTGGAAATGCACCAAAAACACATGGTACAGTCACACATGCGTTTTTGCTATTAGGGCATGCGTTTTTTAACATGGGGGCCTATGGGTGCGTTTTTACATGCGTTTTTGAAAACACAGGTCTCCAAAAACGCTTGTAAAAATTGCTACTGTGACCCCAGCCTCACTCAGTGATTTCTCTGCTGCTCAATCCCACTCAATGATTGAATATTCATGCTTCATGACACTGTCCTGCCTCCTCTCTGATCTGTCTGTTGTGTGACTCATTCACAGCAGACAGAGAAGAGAGGGGGGAGGAGGGGGGTTTAGCTGGAGTTCCTCATGCCACTGTGTGTATGAGGCATGTGTGTAGTGTGTGCAGTCTGAGATATTTCTATGTGATTATATGAACATTTGATCATTTGCTCATCAGATACACACATTACATGACTACAGGAAAACCAAAGTTTATGTATACACATAGAAATCTTACAGACAGCAGCACAAAACACCTCCCCCCTCCCAGCCCAGAGCACAGAGGAGAGGGAGTGAACACAAGCCTGGATGGGGGTAGATATTTAAATAACACTTATACAGCAACTGGACAATTCGGTTGGAAATATAATGCACCAGCTCCTTGCAGGGTATGAAGATGCCGATAACATGGAAACTAGAAAGTGCACAATAATGGTTTTACATGTCTGTCCAGGCCTTATTCAAGGGTAATATTAGTATCATACTGAAAAATGACCTCACGGTGTCCCTTTAAATCTCATAAAGATATAAAGAGAAGTGCTGTATCCTTTCAATCAACAAAGCCACAGCATACAAATTAATTAAAAGCTGTTGCTCATAATGGATTCAATGGAGACTTTCAAAAGGACAGAATCACGGCAAAAACTAATGACAGCAGCTTTAAGCAAAAATTTATGAAAGGGATCCTGTCACCTACAAAATGCCTCCTAAGCTATCAAAACATGTCCCTACAGCATCCTATCACTAATCTCACACTCCTTTTGTCTCCTAAAAGCATCCTGTGAAAGTGGATAAAAACGTTTTAATACTTACTCATTAGTGATTATAATTAGCAGGGGCTATATTCTTTAGTCACCAGGGGGTGTTGTTTTGCAGCTCCAGGATCCACCCTCTCTTGTCTGTGCTGCTGTGATGTGGAGCTGAAGGCAGGACTAATGATTTGCATTCTGTGAGTGATAGAGAGGGGAAAGGGCAAAGCCTGCACAAGCAGAGCACACAGACAGAGAGAGGGTGGATCCTGGAGCCTGCAAAACAACACACCCTGGTGACTAAAGAATATAGCCCTGCTAATTATAATCACTAATGAGTAAGTATTAAAACGTTGTTATGCACTTTCACAGGATGCTTTTAGGAGACAAAAGGAGTGTGAGATTAGTGATAGGATGCTGCAGGGACATGTTTTCGTAGCTTAGGAGGCTCCAGACTACCATGGAATGGTTTGTGACAGCTGCCACTGTCAGAATACAGATACTACATTAATGCTGGCTTTGACAATCCCAGCTTTTTGGACTATGTTTCTGATGAATTTAGCACAGAGCCGATGTCTCCTCCTGTCTCCTTAACTCCTGAGGACTGCGGAGAAGAGATCCATGGCTCCTTGCAGGGCCCAGATTCCGACCACAGAGATGAAGATGTGGCAATTCCACAGGAGAAAGGGACAGTAATTTACCAATGTCAGAAGCAGAGGACAGAGGGGGGTTCAGGCACAGCCATGATTAAAACACAGAAGACTGATAAATCTAATATATACTTACCTTAAATTGTCTGTCATCCACTTCTGCCTGGATGTCCTGGAATCCCACAATGCACTGCGCCGCCCCGGAAGCTGCACCATATTAGCACACCTAAGTGATGAGTATGGTAATATGGCACAGACTGGTGGCTCAGCGACATCAGAAGCCGACACTGCACACACCCGCCCACAGACTCCCGCAACTGTCGCCACCAAGCTGCCACTTCCTCCTCCCCCCCTTTGCCGCATACGACTCACCCCTCCAGCCTGCACTCACTCAGCCTCCTTCAGATCACACTATCCCACTCAGCTGGCACAAACCCCCCTCAGCCTGCACTCACTCTGCACTCACTTACCCCCCAAAGCCCCACTCACTCATCCCCCTCAGCCCACACTCACTCAGCCTGCACTCTCTCACCCCCTTCAGCCTGCACTCACCCTCTCCTAGCCTGCACTCACTCACCCCCTCAGCATGCACTCAGTCACCCCACCTTTGCTCACACTTACTCCCCCTCATCCCCCACTCACTCATCCCCCACTCACTCACCCTCCTCAGCCCACACTCACCCCCCTCAGCCCACAGTCACCCCCCTCAGCCCACACTTACTTACTCCCCCTTAGCCAGCATTCACCCTCTTTCAGCTCACACTCACCCCCCTAGCCACACTTACCCCCTCAGCCTGCACTCACACCCCATCAGCCCACACTCACTTACCCCCATTAGCCCACACTCACTCCCCATCAGCCCACACTCACTCTGCACTCACTTACCCCCTCAGCCTGCACTCATCACCCCTCAGCCCATGCTCACTCAGCCTGCACTCTCTCACCCTCCTCAGCCTGCACTCTTTCACCCCCCCTCAGCCCACACTCATCCCCCTCAGTCTGCACTCACCTCCCCTCAGCCCACACTCACTCACCCCCTTAATCCCACACTCACCCCCTTCAGCCTGCACTCACCCCCTCAGCCCATACTCACTCTGGACCCACTTATCCCCTCAGCCCCCTCACTCACCCCCCTCAGCCCGCACTCACCACCCCTCAGCCCATGCTCACTCAGCCTGCACTCTCTCACCCTCCTCAGCCTGCACTCAGCTTGCACTTACATCCCTCGGACCGCACTCACTTATCCCCCGAAGCTGGCACTCGCTCACCCTGCACTCACCCCCCCTAAGCCCACACTCAGTCCCCTCAGCCCGCACTCACCTCATTCAGCCTGCACTCACTCACCCTTAAAATGGGCTCTGGAAAAGCGCAGAGGAAAATGCAGTAAAAAAACGCAGTGTGTGAAAGGAGCTGCGTATTTCAGTAAAAACGCGCCTAAAAAAGCGCAGCTACGTGAAAAGCAGAAAAAATACGGTATGTGTGAGCGCAGCCAAAGGCTGCGTTCACACGCTGCTTATTTGTCGCATTTTTTTTACGCGCATAAAAAAAAATCGCAAGAGAACAACTTCAACTGCGCTTTTTTACGTGCGTTTCTTCCAGTGCTTATAATAAAGCCTATGAAAGAAACGCGCGTAAAAAACTGTAAAGAATTGACATGTTCATTCTTTTTACGCGTTTTTTTTGCGCCAAAAACGCTGCGTAAAATTGCGTGATGTCTGAATGGCACAAAGTGAATGTCCATTCACTTTGCTGGGAAATGCAGACGCACATGCGTTTTTGGGGCAAATATTCATTTAATAGGAGATTTATATCCCCATTACATTACAAGGGGGCTGAAAGTACTGATAATAACACCAGTAGGGAGAAACTGCTTATTGGTCATTCATCTTATTGTCATACCTTTACTTCTAAACTAAACTCTCTTTTTCCAACAATAAAAAGCTATAATAGCTTAGAGCAGTGATGACGAACCTTTACGAGACCGAGTGCCCAATCTGCAACCCAAAGCTGAATTTTTTATAGTGAAGTGCCAATACAGCAATTTAACCTAAATGACAGCATTGACCATCACAAGAGCTGCAAAGGCGAAGAGCCAGCAACAGCCAACTCTCCTCCCTGTACAGTGCTTGCAGTCCTGACACCCTGATAAGTTCCATTATTCTAAAAATGAATTGATTTTAAACTTACCTTTCCAGTCTTCTCTTCTCTTCAGCAGTGGTCATCCAACTCATGTGAACTTCACATTGAAGCTGAGCTGCTCCCACTGACCTTTCCAGACACAGCAGGTGGATTGATCTGTATGGAGAAAAAATGGAAGAATATTAGATAGATAGGAGATCGATAGATTTTAGCATGGAACACAAGCAGATTCCACACTGAAATCCTGGTCCCTATCTTGTGCCAATGTCTCTATCCTGATCCTCTCCTTGTAGTTATCTGCTCCATCCTGACCCTCTCTTGTAGTTATCTGCTCCATCCTGACCCTCTCTTGTAGTTATCTGCTCCATCCTGACACTCTCCTTGTATGCACCATCCTTGTACACTTGTAGTAATGCCCATCATGCTCCCACCTTTCAGTAATGCCCCATCATGCCCACTCCTTGCACAAATGCTTCATCATGTCCACTCACTGCAGTAATGCTCCATCCTTGGAGTAAATACCCCGTCATGCCCCCTCTTTGTAGTAATGCCCCATCACACCCCCTTTTTGTAGTAATGCCCCATTATGCCCTCTCCTTGCAGAAATCCTGCATCATGTCCACTCCTTGCAGTATTGTCCCATCATGTCTTCTCTTTGTAGTAAAGCCTCTTTCATGCCCCCTCCTTGTAGTAAATACCCTCTCATGCCCCCTCCTTGTAATAAATGCCCCCTCATGCTTCTGCCTCATTGTAGAAAATGCCCTCTCATGCCTTATCCTTGTAATAAACGCCCTTCATTGTAGTAAAGGCACCCTCATGCCTCCCCTCTTTGTAGTAAATGCCCCCTCCTTGCAATAATGCCGCCATCATGCTTCCTCTTTGTATTAATGCCACCATATGCCCCCTCCAGTTAGTAATGTCACAATATGCCCCCTCCAGTTAATAACGCCACCATATGCCCCCTCCAGTTAATAATGCCACCATATGCCCCCTCCAGTTAATAATGCCACCATATGCCCCCTCCTGTTTATAATGCCATCATATGCCCCCTCCAGTTTATAATGCCACCATATGCCCCATGTTTAATGCCACCATATGCCCCCTGTGTATAATGCCACCATATGCCCCCTGTTTATATTGCCACCATATGCCCCGTGTTTAATGCCACCATATGCCCCCTATGTATGCCACCATATGCCCCCTATGTATAATGCCATCATATGCCCCCTCCTGTTTATAATGCCACCATATGCCCCCTCATGTTAATAATGCCACCATATACCCCATGTTTAATGCCACCATATGCCCCCTGTGTATAATGCCACCATATGCCCCCTGTGTATAATGCCACCATATGCCCCCTGTGTATAATGCCACCATATGCCCCCTGTGTATAATGCCACCATATGCCCCCTGTGTATAATGCCACCATATGCCCCCTGTGTATAATGCCACCATATGCCCCCTGTGTATAATGCCACCATATGCCCCCTGTGTATAATGCCACCATATGCCCCCTGTGTATAATGCCACCATATGCCCCCTGTGTATAATGCCACCATATGCCCCCTCGTTATAGCTTGAAATAAAATAAAAAAAATCATACTCACCTAGTTTTCCCGCCTGCATCGCTGCTTCTCTCATCGCGTCCAGCAGTCACAGGACTGAGCGCGTCACATGACCGCGGTCACGTGATGTCGGCTGGGCGGAGCCAGCAGAGAGTGTGTTGGAGACGCAGAGGGAGAGGAAGTCTTCTCCCTCTGCTCTGACACAGCTTTGTACTGCCGGCGCCATAATGCCGGCAGTGCAGAGCGGCAGTGAGGCGAGGCGGCGTGCCAGGGGAGACGGCTCGGCGTGCCCTCCCCGGCACGCGTGCCATAGGTTCGCCATCACTGGCTTAGAGGATACATCACACAAATATAATAGTAACCTACTTAGTAACTTCCCTGCTTCTGATGCCCCAGCCTCAGAACTCTTTCTGAATAGAATTCATGGATCCTTTACAAAGTAGAAATATTTTCAGAATATTGATTCAGACAAACTTCTTTATTTCAAACCTTGATAACGGCTCTAGTAAACTCTCTTCAAGCACTAGCCTTCATGACATTAAGAAAATAGACCTTGAAGACAACCCGATTACCATCACGTTTGTATCAGAATCATTTGTCAAAAACATAATGAATGATCTGTTATCATCAATACATGAAGCATTGGCTCCTCAAGTTTCAAAACGATCATTAGAAATAAGTAACTAATAGTAGAGCCAATAAAACTGATAACATGATCAGGGACATTCAACAGAAAAACGAAGGATTAAAGAGGACCTGTCACCCCCTGGTGCTGTGCTAACTGAATGCAGCTCTGAATGCAGCATGTCAGCTGCATTCAGGGAAAGGGGTTCCCCATGTCTCTAGCCCCCCAGTAAGTTGTGAAAAAGACTTTATAAAGGTTATGGATAAGTAGTCCAGCGATGACTCATTACTGAGTAAGTCCCTCTGGACTCATCGCTGGACTCCTTATCCATAAACTTTATAAAGTCTTTTTTACAACTTACTGGGGGGCTAGAGACATGGGGAACCCCTTTCCCTCTGAATGCAGCTGACACGCTGCATTCACTACTGCATTCAGTTAGCACAGCACCAGGGGCGTGACAGGTAATCTTTACCAAAATCCGTACATTTGTTGAGTAGGGAAATCTCATCTTTTAAAATGCAAATGGCAAATTCTGAAGACTACTCTAGATGAAATAATTTGAAAATAAGGAGAGTCCCAGAGTCAGTAATTCCATTAGACCTAAAATACTTTATCACAACAAAGACAAAACTATTGATCCCAGATTTTTCAGATTTTGAAATTGTGACTGAAACCCATAGGATTAAAAAACCATCATACCATCCTAAAGAAACTCCAAGAGACATAATAGTCACTTTTTCATATAAGAAACAAACTGTTGGCATTAACAAAAAAATCCAAGAAACTTCCTGGCCCATATGATTGTATCTCTTTATTTAACCCCTTCCCGACCTTTGACGTTGTATGACATCATGAAAGTTGGTGCCTTCCCAACCCATGAAGTTGCACAACGTCATGGCGGGTACCGCGGCACCATTGCCGCAGTAACCGCCATCGGGCACCGGTGTTCAGTGATCCTTATCACTGAACACTGGGGCTTGAGGTCAAGAGGGGGGGTGGATTTCCCACCCCGCCCCCAGGATCACGGTGATTGGCTGTTTGAACAGTCAATCACTGTGATCCACTGCCACCTATGTAAGGGGCTGTGGAGCGGCTCTGATGGGAGTGATCTTCCCATCAGATCGATTCTATCAGAGCTGGAGGGAGGGCGCCCCTTCCAGCTCAAATGGAAGCAATCTGATGTAAGGATCATCCCCACCAGAGCCACATCATAGCCTCCCTACACCCACTGCCCGCTGCCACCACTCCAGATCTCCCCGCTACTCCTTCCTCCATTCCTGTTCTACCCCCCGCCCTCTTCCTTCTAATTCCTCCCCCCTGTTCTCTTCCTCCTTCTGCTCCAGTCCCCTGATCGCCCCCTGTCCTCTTGCTGCTCCCACTTCGGTCCCCTGCTCGCCTCCTGTCCTCTTCCTGCTCCCGCTCCGGTCCCCTTCCTCCTACCACTCCGGTCCTGTCCCTCTTCTTCCTCCCTAACACACGTGCGATCCCCATGCCCCCTCCACCACCCTCTCCCCATGCTACTCCAATGCCCCCCACCTCTGTTCCCCGAAGCCGGCCTCCTCCACCACCGGGCTCCTCCACTGTGCAGCTCCTCATGTGTGCAGGCTGATCTGTTACAGGAGGAGCTGCCAGATACCGGGCTGCTGCAGGGGATCTGTCTGTGAGGTGAGTGTGGATTGCTAATGGATTGATGGATGATGGATGGATGAATGGGTGGATGATGGATGGATGGATGGATGATGGATGGATGAATGGATGGATGATGGATGGATGATGAATGGGGTCAGAGTCATGCTGCACAGTATGGCAGGTTATTGCCATACAGTGCACCATGACTGACCCCAGTGACTGCAACAAGGCATCAAGTGTCCTCTTGTTGTAGTCTCTGGAGTCAGAGTCATGGTGCACTGTATAACAGATCATTGCCATATAGTACGCCATCTGCGTAAAATTAATGAATAAAATAAAAATGCACCAAGATCGAATCCCGTGTGGATCTTGGTGCATTTTTATTTTATTCATTAATTTGTGAATTGGAGAGTGTTTTTGTAATAGGTGTGGTGTTTTAATGAATTATTGTATTGATATGTCTTTTAATAGATGTTATCTACCCTACATGTGTGAAAGGAGCGTTCCCACAGGAAGCACCATCACAATTGAGGGGTGGAGTCATATAATGTTGTTGTGTGTGTATATATCCTGTTAATACTGCTGTTCTTGATGCCCTGATGAAGTGATAACTGATATCACGAAACCGGTAGGCAAACTACTCATTAAACAGAGTCTTATCTATCACTCTGTTTGTCTTCACTTGGAGGTCAGCGCCGTGTATCTTTGAAATCCAGCACTTTCTGTTAACCCTTTTGGAATTTTTTTTTCTAGAATTAGTTCTAGAAATAAAAAAAAATGGGCTTCGCTGCATTTTTGGTTGTCAGCCAGGTACAACGAGGCAGCTGGGGGTTGGTGGCAGTCTGTAGTTGCCAAGTTGTACCTTGCTGGACCAAAAATATAGCGGAGCCCCATGTAATTTTTTTTCTAAAATTAGTTCTAGAAGTAAAAAAAAATGGGCTTCGCTGTATTTCTGGTTGCCAGCCAGGTACAACTTGGCAGCTGGGGGCTGGTGGCAGTCCATAGCTGCCAGGTTGTACCTGGCTGGACCAAAAATATGGCGAAGCCCCACGTAATTTTTCTTAAATTAATTCTACAAATAAAATGACATGGAGCTTTGCCATATTTTTGGCTGCCAGCGAGGTACAACTTGGAAGCTGGGGGTCTGGAATCCTCAGCGTGGAGTGACCCAAATGTTGTGGGCCCCTCACTCTGCAAATTGCAACCCACAGCCACCCCAGAAAATATTGCAATCATTACAGGTGCCATTTTCTGGTGTTGTACCCCAACTCTTCCAGTTGCCCTTGTGCTGGTGGCAATGCTGGTGGCACACAGGGACTCTCCATATGCGACATGGTGTCCGCTAACAAGTTGAATGGAAAATTAACTCCAATTGTTAGCAGACTCGATGTCACAAATGGAGAGCCCCTGTGTGCCTAAACATTGGAGCTCCCCCACAAGTGACCCGATTTTGGAAACTAGACCCCCCAGGGAACTTATCTACATATATAGTGAGCACTTTGAACCCCACAGGTGCTTCACAAATTAATCCGTAAAAATGAAAAAATAAATTTTTTATGGAAAAAAAATGTACTTTTTCATTTTTACGGATCAATTTGTGAAGCACCTGGGGGTTCAAAGTGCTCACTATACATCTAGATACGATCCCTGGGGAGTCTAGTTTCCAAAATGGGTTCACTTGTGGGGAAGCTCTGATGTTTAGGCACACAGGGGCTCTCCAAACGCGACATGGTGTCCGCTAACAATTTGAATGGAAATCAGCTCAAATTGTTAGCGGACACAATGTTGCATTTGGAGAGCCCCAGTGTGCCTAAACATTGGAGCTCCCCTACAAGTGACCCCATTTTGGAAACTAGACCCCCCCAGAGAACTTATCTAGATGGGTAGTGAGCATTTCGAACCCCCAGGTGCTTTACAAATTGATCTGTGAAAATGAAAAAGTACTTTTTTTTCACAACTTTTCTTTTAGCCTAAATTTTTTCGTTTTCACATGGGCAACATGATAAAATTCATCCTAAAATTTGTTGGGCGATTTCTCCTGAGTACATCGATACCTCATATGCGGTCATAAACCACTGTTTGGGCGTACGACAGGGCTCAGAAGGGAAGGAGCGCCATTTCACTTTTTGAATGTAAAATTAGCTCCAAAATTCAAATTGCGCTCCTTCCCTTCTGAGCCCTGCAGTGCGCCCAGTGGTTTATGACCACATATGAGGTATCGATATACTCGGGAGAAATTGCACAACACATTTTAAGATCCATTTTATCCTGTTGCCCATGTGAAAATGAAAGAATTGAGGCTAAAAGAACATTTTTGATAAAAAAAATTAAAATATCCATTTTTTGTTTCCACTTTGCTTTAGTTCCTGTGAAGCACCTGAAGGGTTAATAATCTTCTGGAATGTAGTTTTGAGTAGCTTGAGGGGTGTAGTTTTTGGAATGGTGTCACTTTTGGATTTTTTCTGACATGTACACCCCTCAAATGTGATGTGGTCACTAAAAAAAAATGGTTTTGTACATTTTGGTTGAAAAATGAAAATTTGCTGATGAACTTTGAACCCTTATAACTTCATAACAATTTTTTTTTTTTCAAAAATTGTGCTGATGTGAAGTAGACATGTGGGAAATATTATTTAATAACTATTTTGTGTCACATAACACTCTGGTTTAGCAGGAAAAAAATTAAAAATTAGAAAATTGCTAAATTTTGAACATTTTTGCCATATTTTTTATTTTTTCACAAATAAACGCAAAAATTATCGACCTAAATTTAATACTAGCATGAAGCCCAATATGTCACGAAAAAACAATCTCAGAATCGCTAGGATCAGTTGAAGCGTTCCAGAGTTATAACCTCATAAATGGACACTGGTCAGAATTGCAAAAAATGCCAAGGTCTTTAGGGTCAAAATAGGCTGGGTCCTGAAGGGGTTAAAGGGCCAAGGACTTATTGTGGTTAAAACGAACCCTAATGACAGGGAGCCACATATCATACTTGGTACAAATGTAATTGGAAATTGTCTGGATGAAGTGTTGTTTTTTACTCTGACAGAAGGAGATCAGAGCCCTCCTGCGCAGACAACAGGTAACCCTGTCCAGTGGTGAAATTGGTAGGGTACGGGTGACAGACCCGATTCCCATTGTAGTACCCCCAAAACAGTGAAATGATGATCTGGTGTCGGGCAGCAATAGGCCTCAGAGGGCAGGACTACCAGCCAAGAGTAGAGCCCATGTGTTCAGAAGGAAGGTCCACAATCCTGACAGCCAGGGGGGTGGTTGATGTATACAAGGGAAGGGTACCCGTACACATAATAAACTGTGGAGAGGAAGAGGTCAAACTGCCCAGATATTCCACCATTACCCAGTTGTTCACTGTAGACAACAACTCAATACATACAGTGGAACCCTTGACCCCGCCAGACTCAGCGGAGGACAACAATTCAAAGGGACGGCTGGAGGACTGGTGTCAGGAGCTCCATGTTGGAATGACTCCACTCCTTCCCCCCAGAAGCACGATGTCTATCGGGTAGTCCAGGAATACGAACTGGTCTTTAGTAAGCATCCACGTGATTTTGGGAGGTTAAAAGGGGTACACCATCCTATACCCGCAGGTAACCATCCATCCATTAAAGAGCAATATAGGCCTGTACCACCAGCTCACTATCAGCGTGCCAAGGAAATGTTGCTGGATATGAAGGACGCAGGCAGGGGCGGACCTACCGCATGTGCAGCCGGTTCAATGAACCTGGGCCCAGCGGTTAGGGGGTCCCCAAGGTCCAGAGCTGTTCACAAGGCTAATTTGCATGATATGGAGCTGGGCGCAAGCGCAGCGGAGGGTCCAGGTCCTGGCTGCAGGGGTGCGCTGTCTCTCCGCACCCCCTGAGGCCCCCTGAAGTTCACCCTGTGTCTTCCCAAGGGCGGCGACGTGACACGCAGCAGTGTGTGATGAGGTCATCGTCACTCTGCAACCTCCTCACACACTGCTGGACTGGTGACTCACAGCGGGAGGAGGAGGCCTGGATGCTGCAGTCAGGGGAGTGGTGCAGTCCTGAGCAGTGAATGTCTGTGTGTGTGTGTCAGTGTGTGTGTCAGTGTTGTGTGCATAGTGCATCCTTTCTCCCTCCTGTCCGACTGCTTCTATATTAGCCTGAACTAAGGCTGGTTTCACATTTGCGTTTGTGTCTGCATGCGGAGGGCATGGAGACGCAAACGCAGTGCAAACACAGCCATACTGATTTGAACGCAGCGGAGAATCTCCGCATGCGTTCACATCAGTATGCAGCCGGCCAGCCAATCAGCTGTCTTGGTGGTGGCTGGGAGGCAGAGATCAGGGGCAGAGATCTCCTCCTCCCTGCCGCCGCTGATCTCCTGACGGTGTTGGCAGGGAAGAAACAGCTGATCTGTCAGCTGTTTAAATCACTCGCGCCGACACCGAAGAGGTGATGTTGGCGTGGGAGATTTAAACAGCTGTCAGATCAGCTGTTTCTCTCCGCCAACACTGCCGGGAGATTAGCGTCGACCAGGAGAGGAGTTCAGCGGCTGCTCCAGCTGATCTCCTGGTGGCCTCCGCTGATGTCCCGGGAGAGATTTCAAAGAGATCTGCTGCGTTCTCCTGCGCTGTCATGCGGAGGACACTGCGGATCCATTGACTCCCATGCATTGTTTGGGCGCTTGCTGGGAGCTTGGAGATAAAAAAGCTCCAGCAAATGCACACAAAAATGCAACAGCGCAGTCAAACGCAGTGCGCATGCGTTTGGCTGCGTCTGGTATGCTGCGGTTTCAAGTGTGAAACCACCCTAACACTTTCGCTTTCATTATCTCCTCCTGACCTGCTGAAGCAGTCGGACAGGAAGGAAAAAGGCTGCTCTGTGCACATAACACTGAACTGGAGGGAGGTAAGAGACAGTGCAGGGGGAAGGAGAGGAAACTCATGCCCCCCTCCCTTGTGAGGGAGAAAGGGGAGAGGAGGCACAGGGCTCCCTCCCCTGTGAGGAGAAAGGGAGGGAGGCACAAGGCTCTCTCCCCTGAGGGGA
Organism: Allobates femoralis; assembly: GCA_033576535.1. Taxonomy (NCBI): domain Eukaryota; kingdom Metazoa; phylum Chordata; class Amphibia; order Anura; family Aromobatidae; genus Allobates; species Allobates femoralis. Next base: position 69,766 of record JARQOC010000157.1, on the reverse strand, counting down.
GAAAGGGGAGAGGAGGCACAGGGCCCCCTCCTCCCCTGTGAGGGGGAGAGGAGACACAGGGGCCCCAGCTGTGAGGGAGAGGGGTATATGAGACACAGGGGTCCCCGTGAGGAGGAAACAAGACAGGTTGGAGTGGCTGGTGAGAGGAGACACAGGTTCCCCTATGAGGGAGAGAAGACAGGTGAGGTGGTGGGGAGAGGAGACACAGAGCCCCCCTGTTAGAAGAGGTGGAGAGAGGCAATCTCCCAGGGGAGAGAGGCACAGAGCCCAAGGGAAGAAGTAAAGCACCCAGGGGAGAGAGGCACAGCGCTCTGGGGGAGAGACTTTGGCTTTGTGTGTGTGTGTGTGTGTGCTATACAGTGGTGCTGTGTGTGTGTTATGCAGTGGTGTTGTGTTTGTGTTATGCAGTGGCGCTGTGTGTGTTATGTAGTGGCACTGTGTGTGTTATACAGAGGCGCTGTGTGTTATACTGAGTCCTGTCACACTTACAGCTGCCTGCTTGTGCTCCCGAACAAATGGGGGCCATGTACAAAGATGTCCAGAGCCTGGGGATCAACCTCCATCACAGTGATTCTTTTCTCAGCCCCTCCCTCCATGTGGAAGAAGCAGCCAAGTCCAAGTTCTGATGCTGTCAGAGATACCCTATGCTGTATGCACTGACACACTGCATTTACTGACACCGAGAAGATTTACTGACACACTTGCATGCCATGTACTAACATTGGCATTCTGCAAGTACTCACACACTGGCCAGACTAAAGGTACCGTTACATGGCACGATATCGCCGGTGATATCGCTGCAAAGTCACGGGTTCAGCGATGTTGAAACGACATCGCAAGTGTGTCATTACATGTAAATGCACGATTCAACTACGATAAATTGCTGGATCGGAGTTGACGGTTTATGAACATGTTCTTAAACCTGGCGATGTCGTTCAAGCAATCTGGTACCATTGTACTGTGTGTCACCCGATAACTATGTTGTTCACGACTTCTCCTATTCACAGCAATGATCAGGTATGGTTCGTTGGGTTGTGCCAGCGATACCTGCTCACTACATCGTTGGTGTGTCGTCCACGATATCTAGACGAGTGAAATCTCACCAACGATGTTGAAATGATGCCAAAAAATACGGCGTGCCCATGAGATCGCTGCCAACATTGTGCCGTGTAACGGTACCTTTACTGACATGCTGCATTTACTGACCCACTGGTAAAATGTGGCACCCTGCTCACGCAGGAAGCCACAGCCTTCCCTACTACACAGCTGGGTTTCCACAGCAGGTACCTACTACATGCAACACCTTCCACCCCGACACAGTAGAGGGAGCTAAACTCACTGACTTTAGGTGAGATCCCCTATAAATACTGCTGCTGGGGGAGGAGTTAGTTAGAGTGTGGAGACACTAGGACAGCTGCGAAGACGACCTAGTTATCGGTGCTGCGGTTAGGCCCGAACCAGTGACCCGGCGGGGCCCTTCTGCCATCGAGCCAAGCCTATTGGGGACAGAAGGCAAGGATAAAGGGATCCTGTCACCTTCAGAACGCCTCCTAAGCTACCAAAACATTTCCCTGCAGCCTATTATCACTATTCTCACACTCCTTTTGTCTCCTAAAAGCATCCTGTGAAAGTGCATAAAAACGTTTTAATACTCATTAGTGATTATAATTAGCAGGGGCTATATTCTTTAGCCCTTAGGGCATGTTGTTTTGCAGCCTGAATGATCTATCCTCTCTCTGTCTGTGTTCCTCTGCTTGTGCAGGCATTGCCCTCCCCCTCTCAGTCACTCACAGAATGCAAATCATTAGTCCTGCCTTCAGCTCCACATCACAGCAGCACAGACAGAGAGACGCTGGATCCTGGAGCCTGCAAAACAACCACACCCTAAGGCTAAAGAAAATAGCCCCTGCTAATTATAATCATTAATGAGTGAATATAAAATCGTTTTCATGCACTTTCACAGGATGCTTTTAGGAGACAAAAGGAGTGTGAGATTAGTATAGGATGCTGCAGGGACATGTTTTGGTTAGTTTAGGAGGCGTTTTGGAGGTGACAGGATCCTTTTAACACACGGCAGTGATCAGAGAGGGTAACCTGTGGACCACGCAGGAAGAGAGAGGACCAGGGAAAGTGAGGAGGCCAGTTGTGTTGCAAACAGACAGGGCTTCAGCGACAGCAGGAACCTGAGGAGGCCTTATACCCACTTGCTATGGAGACTCACTGTGCACCTGGTCACCCGACTGCTCTGGACATCTTTACCTGTGCATAAACCCTCAGTAAAAGGTAAAAGAGATGACTCACCCAGGCCAGGGGATTCAGACTCAGGCGCAGTCTGGAGGTCATGGATGGTGGTGCCTGAGGCTGTGGCCCTGGTGGTCAATGAAAAAGGGGAAAATAAAAGAGATTTGTTCGTGATGCCACCTGTAGGTCCCGGTGATGGCACCTGCACTGCTGGAACCTCCGGGGTGATGGGCAGCAGCAAGATGGAGTGGCTCCCTACAGGAGGAGCGATGCCCGGGGTATTGGAAGTAGGAATGGTGGAGTACGGCAGCACAGTCACTTTGGAGCAAGGCAGGCAAATCACAGTTTAAGGAAGAAATCACTGACACGTTGCTCACTCTGAACGGGTACTTTACTCCTGAATTCTGCAGGGTTACAAGGTAATGCAGTTCTTGCTGCGGAGTAGTGGAACAGGTAGTTCTGGTAATGAGCAGTGTCCCTCTGAAGCTCCACTGGTGTTCCTTCTTTCACACTCTGTCCCTTGCTCTGCTGCCCTGCACGGATCCCGCTTGTTAGACCAGGCCCATCAAGATATATGAGATCCCCTTATCTCTCTAAGGAGATCTCAACTCAGTCTGGTGCTTCTGGTGAGGACCGTGCTTGGTGTAGGGCCTTTGGGTCGTGCTCCTATAAGGTCATCGACCACTCGAGTTTGTGGTTCAGGGATTTAGCCGGCTGGACCACTACAGAGCCAGTACTCCGGGTTTGCACTGGGCTAGAGCATTTGGTTACCCTTCTGGTTCTTGGCCCCTTTCTCTTCTGGGTCACCAGGTGAAGGTGCCCTCCCCGTTAGCTTCTCTCTGTTGGTTCTGTAGCTCTCCAACTCTGCTTCATTTGCTCACACACACTCATAACTAACTCACTCCTCAACCAACTCCTTGCTGCTTTCCCCACTTGCTTTATTACCTAGACCTAGCCTCTCCTCCCACCAGGACCGGTTACCCTAGTAACGGCCTTCTAATTAGTCCTCTATCACTAGATGTTTGCATGTGGTACTGGAGCATCAGGCTTATTCTCCCATTACCAGAACAAAGCACAGTGGCGTAACTTCAGCTCAGGGGCCCCGATGCGAAAGATCCAACGGGGCCCCCAATTATTGGAAATCTTTAATAGTATTAGTCTTTTTCTATGGGCCAAAGGGACTTTTGGGGCCCCCTAGGCTGCAGGACCCGGGTGCAATCGCAACCCCTGCACCTACTGTAGTTACGCCCCTGCTAACCACTGAGCCACTGTATACAGTGCTAACCACTGAGTCACCATATACAGTGCTACCCACTGAGCCTCCATATACAGTGCTAACCACTGAGCCACCATATACAGTGCTAACCACTGGGCCACCATACAGTGCTAACCACTGAGCCCCCGTACAGTGCTAACCACTGGCCCCGATGCTAGACCAACGTGGCCCCAATTAGTGTAAAACTTAATAGTTTATCCTTTTTCTATAGGCCAAAGGGACTTTTAGGGCCACCTAGCTGCAGCCCGGTGCAGTCGCAACCCCTGCACCTACGTGTCACGCCCGCTGCTAACCACTGAGCCACTTATACAGTGCTAACCACTGAGCACCATATACAGTGCTAACCACTGAGCCACCATATACAGTGCTAACCACTGAGCCACCATTTCAGTGCTAACCACTGAGCCACCATACAGTGCTAACCACTGAGCCACGTACAGTGCTAACCACTGAGCCCATATACAGTGCTAACCACTGAGCCACCATACAGTGCTAACCACTGAGCCACCATAACAGTGCTAACCACTGAGCCACATACAGTGCTAACCACTGAGCCCATATACAGTGCTAACCACTGAGCCACCATATACAGTGCTAACCACTGAGCCACTATACAGTGCTAACCACTGAGCCCCTTACAGTGCTAACCACTGAGCCACCATACAGTGCTAACCACTGAGCCACCATACAGTGCTAACCACTGAGCCACCATACAGTGCTAACCACTGAGCCACCATACAGTGCTAACCACTGAGCCACCATACAGTGCTAACCACTGAGCCATCATACAGTGCTAACCACTGAGCCCATATACAGTGCTAACCACTGAGCCACCATACAGTGCTAACCACTGAGCCTACCATATACAGTGCTAACCACTGAGCCATCATACAGTGCTAACCACTGAGCCTCCTATACACTGCTAACCACTGAGCCACCATATACAGTGCTAACCACTGAGCCACATACAGTGCTAACCACTGAGCCACCATATACAGTGCTAACCACTGAGCCACCATACAGTGCTAACCACTGAGCCCCATACAGTGCTAACCACTGAGCCACTATACAGTGCTAACCACTGAGCCACCATACAGTGCTAACCACTGAGCCACCATACAGTGCTCAACCACTGAGCCCCATATACAGTGCTAACCACTGAGCCACCATACAGTGCTAACCACTGAGCCACCATACAGTGCTAACCACTGAGCCACTATACAGTGCTAACCACTGAGCCACCTACAGTGCTAACCACTGAGCCACCATACAGTGCTAACCACTGAGCCACCATACAGTGCTAACCACTGAGCCACCATATACAGTGCTAACCACTGAGCATCATTACAGTGCTAACCACTGAGCCACCATACAGTGCTAACCACTGAGCCACCATACAGTGCTAACCACTGAGCCCCATACAGTGCTAACCACTGAGCCCCATACAGTGCTAACCACTGAGCCACCATACAGTGCTAACCACTGAGCCACCATACAGTGCTAACCACTGAGCCACCATACAGTGCTAACCACTGAGCCACCATACAGTGCTAACCACTGAGCCATCATACAGTGCTAACCACTGAGCCTCCATATACATGCTAACCACTGAGCCACATACAGTGCTAACCACTGAGCCTCATACATGCTAACCACTGAGCCCATCATACAGTGCTAACCACTGAGCCTCCATATACACTGCTAACCACTGAGCCACCATACAGTGCTAACCACTGAGCCGCATATAGGCTAACCACTGAGCCACCATAACAGTGGTAACCACTGAGCCACATACAGTGGTAACCACTGAGCCCATCAGTGCTAACCACTGAGCACCATACGTGTAATCATGAGCCACTTACAGTGTAACCATGAGCCACTACAGTGCTAACCTAAGCACCATACAGTGCCAACACTGAGCTCATATACAGTGCTAACACTGAGCCACCATAAGTGCTACATGAGCCACCATACAGTGCTAACCATGAGCCACCGTACAGTGCTAACCACTGAGCCACATACGAGTGCTAACCACTGAGCCACCGTACAGTGCTAACTACTGAGCCACCATACAGTGCTAACCACTGAGCATACGTGTAACATGGATCATACAGTGCTAACCACTGAGCCTCGTGTATATGGTGGCTCAGGGTTAGCACTGTAATGGAGGCTCAGTGGTTAGCACTGTATATGGAGACTCAGTGGTTAGGCGTTATGGAGGCGGAGGGGGTTAACACTGGAGGGCAGGCGGAGGGGGTTAACACTGGAGGGCAGGCGGAGGGGGTTAACACTGGAGGGCAGGCAGAGGGGGTTAACACTGGAGGGCAGGCGGAGGGGGTTAACAGTGGAGGCAGGCGAAGGGGGTTAACAGTGGAGGCAGGCTGAGGGGGTTAACAGTGTGTGGAGGCAGGCTGAGGGGGTTAACAGTGGAGGGGAGGCTGAGGGGGCTAACAGTGGAGGCAGGCTGAGGGGGTTAACAGTGGAGGCAGGCTGAGGGGGTTAAAAGTGTGTGTGTGTGGAGCCCCACGGGACGAGGGTACTCGGTACCGGACCGGACGGTGCCGGGGAAGTCACTGGTGGCTTGGTCCGGACCGTGTCCCGGGCTCAGCACAATAAATAGGGGATTATTTACAAGGGAAATGTCACTAGTGACGCCACCCACTTGATGCGGCCAGTGATGGGGCCGCCGCTGCTGCAGAACCTCCGGGGGTGATGGAGTGGCAGCGGAGATGGTATAGTTCCAGTGTAAAGAACTGTATCCCCCGGGGCAGTAAGGGTTAAGTCTATGGTGATGTTATAGCACACTTACTTCACAGACGCTGCAGGGATCTCTCCTCCTGGCTAGTGCTGACAGGCTGGATCTGTATGAGGGAGAATGGTGTGCAGATAGAGGCAGACAAGAGAGGCAATTCAGGGTTTTCCAAAGCTTTACTCTTAGTTCCTTCCAAGCAATTTACAAGTCATTTGCAGTTGGTACACAGTTCAAGTACACGGGTTCTTCCTCTCTCTCCGGTTTCCCTTTCGCTCCCTGCAGCCAGGCCTCTCTCTCCCTGTGACCCCTCACACAGTCTTTAGTGTCCCCTTCCGGGCTATTACGGTCTCCATCTGTACGGGTGGTGCGTGATACGCCGGACAGTATGGCGGTGACTCGGGCTTCTGTGAGTCCTAGTGCGTCACTTAGCTGCCTGTCCTTTAAGGTAGGGATCTCAATCTGGAATTCAGACCCCTCGTCGTGTTGTCTGGGGATGCCGGGTGAACTACGGTCCCCTCTAGAGCCGACACTCTACTTTAGCCCAGCCTCCAGCAGTCCTCAGCACGAGGCTCTACCAGGCTCCTTCTCTCTGTTTCCTTCAGTATATCAGGAGGGACTTCTCTGCCTGCAGTCAGTGGCTTCAGCTGCTGTCTAGGGCCCGGATTACACCGTCCCTTCTCTGTTCTATCACACTCCTGGTGGCATCAGCATCGGACGGGCTTTCTCTCCCCTCTGGATCACGCTGGCTCAGTATGGATTCTGCGCTCCTAGCCTTGCACTCACAGTTGTGTGATTGTCCTTCAGTCTTTACATCTCAGCCACCTCGGCCTACTGCCTTCTGTGAGGTAGCAAGGGGAATGGTAGTAGAGGGACGCTATGTTTCCCCAAGGATGGTGAGCTACTGCATGTATGGGACAGGAGATGCTTACATGAGCATAGGTGAGGTAGGTGTGGCCACCGTTACTGAGAACGGTGGCTGTTGGTAAAGCCTGTTATGGGACCTCATCTATGAGGAATGGGGGAAGGTTTTTGGGCGGGCCTCCATTCCTCATCTCCCGCCCCAGGCTTTTGAAGTAGCTGGGAGGGAAAGACAGGTGAAAAAGGTTAGGCCAGAAGAGACGGCTGTCAAGGTGTTGTGAGATGAGATCAGACTGGAGAGGAGTTCAGTCTGGGGAAAAAGTAGCCTGTGAGAGCACACAGGGAGCGTGTACCGGACCCCAAGGTGGGGTAGGACCCCTCGGTGAGCTCCAGGAGGAGCAGGTTTAGGGCCGACGCTGTTATCCTGATGTAAGGACTGTTTTTTTGTTTGTTTTGCCATTGTGTGAAATAAACCACACTTGTTTTTGGACTGAGCCTGAGTGTCACTGCCTTACTTGCTGCTGCAATAGAGACTGATCCCTACATATGGTGGAGAATGCGGGCAATGCAGTAAGGCATACACTAACCGCTGTAGAGGACGAGTTGTATGTCCTGGGTGAAGCAAGCCCTAAAGCAGCGCTCAGCAATGGAGGACGTTGTAAAGGCATTGATTGAAGCCAACCTGCAGCAGAAGCAGCAACAGCAGATGTATGCTGAGGCGCTGCAGGCCCAGCAGCACAGCCATACGGAGGCCCTGAGACTTCAACAGCAAACTAACCAACTCCTGATGGAACAGTTAACAGCCCTGAGGTCAAGCGCACCATCTGATCCACAGCAGGACATCAAGAAGCGGGTCCGTGCGTCCCTCCAAAAGATGACCGCAGGGGACGATTTCGAAGCTTTCTTGGCGGGGTTCGAGAGAGTGGCAGAGCGAGAGAGTCTGCCGCTACACCAATGGTCGGAGGTCGTAGCGCCATATCTGATTGGAGAGCCCCAGAAAGCGTACTACGACCTGAGCGAGCAGGACGCCCGGGACTATCAAAAGGTAAAAGCCGAGATTCTAGCTCGATTAGGTGTGAATGTGTATCTCCGTGCCCAGAGTGTCCATCGCTGGGCCTATGTAGAGACTGTAGCGGTCCGGTCTCAGATGTATGATCTCGTCCATCTTGTAAAAAAATGGTTACAGCCGGAGCTGTTGTCCCCAGCGCAGATGGTGGAAAGAGTGGTACTGGACAAGTTTGTGTGGGCCTTGCCCCCAGCCATACAGCAGTGGGTGGGACATGGGGACCCTGTCGATGCCAACCAGCTGGTCGGTTTGGTGGAACGATATGAGGCCACCCAGAACTTGTTAAAAGTTTCTTCCCCAGCCCGTGTGCTCCCCAAATCCCGCAAGGTCACCGACCCTGAGAAATACAGGACTATGACCCGCACCCCCACCCCTGCAGGTCCTCAGGCAAGGAAGCTAGAGACTGTTGTGTGCTGGAGGTGTCAAGAGCGAGGACACATTGCTGCAAACTGCCCTATCACCACCGATCCTATGGACTGCAGTGTGGCCCGGCGTGTCTCCCTCTATGCCTTCCCGGTATATACCGCTGCTTCCCCGGAGCCTGCACATATCTCTCCCATGTGTCAGGTTACGGTGGCGGGATGTCCTGCAGCTGCCCTCTTGGACTCGGGAAGCCTTATCACCCTGGTGCATGCCACCTTGGCTGGGTCAGCATCCTACACGGGACGTAATGTGGGGGTCTTATGCATTCATGGGGATTTGAAAGAGTACCCTACAGCCATAATCACTATCCAAACCCCGAAGGGGGAGTGTCATCATGAGGTGGGAGTGTTAGAGTCCCTGCCGTATGGACTGATCCTTGGGAGAGACTTTCCCCTATTCTGGACTCTGTTACCGGGAAACCCGGGGTTAAGGGGTAAACAAGTCCAGAATGTCACGGACCCTGAGCCTGAACCTCGTGATCCCGACTCAGGGGTGCCAGCCGTGGGAGTAACAATGTCCCCTCTAGAGGTATTAGCGGGTGAAGCCGACGAGCTTGGGTCGGTACCTGAGTTCGCAGAGTTGGGAGTTCCCCGTGATAATTTCGGTACTGCACAGCTCCAAGACCCGACGTTAGATCGGGCCAGGGAAAACGTTATTTGTATTAATGGGGTGTTTCAGTACCCAGGAGCAGACCAGGTGTTTCCCCACATGGCTGTCAACCAGGATCTGTTATACAGGGTTGACAGAGTGCGGGGTGAGACCTTGGAACAGCTGGTGGTTCCGCAGCCTTATCGCCCGACGGTGCTCGACTTGGCACATAGGCATGTGCTGGGCGGACACCTGGGCCATAAAAAGACTCTGGAACGAATTCTGCAGCGTTTTTTACTGGCCGGGAGTGTTTCGGGAGGTGCAGCGGTATTGCGAATCATGCCCCGAGTGTCAGCAATCCGCCCCTATGCCGCACTTTCGTAGTCCCTTGGTACCCCTGCCCATTATAGACGTACCATTTGAAAGGCTCGCCATGGATCTGGTGGGTCCTCTGGTCAAGTCTGCCCGAGGGCATCAGCATATCCTGGTAATCATGGATTACGCTACCAGGTATCCAGAGGCAATTCCACTGCGGCACACCTCGGCGAAATTGATAGCCAAAGAGCTACTCGCCGTGTTCTGCCGGGTAGGAATCCCTAAAGAAATACTTACGGACCAGGGGACGCCGTTCATGTCCAAGGTTACCAAGGAGCTATGTAAACTGTTCCGGGTAAAGCAGTTGCGCACCTCGGTCTACCATCCGCAGACAGATGGCTTAGTTGAAAGATTCTACAAAACCCTAAAGAGCATGCTGAAAAAGGTGGTATCCAGGGATGGGAAGGACTGGGATTGTCTTCTACCATACCTGATGTTCGCGATTCGGGAGGTACCACAGGCCTCAACAGGTTTTTCTCCATTCGAACTCGTGTATGGTAGACATCCCTGGGGCCTGCTCAACATTGCCAAAGAGGGATGGGAGCAGGAACCCACCCCTCACAAAAGTGTAGTAGAGCACATCGCGACCATGCAGGACCGGATGGCAGCGGTGATGCCAATAGTGAAAGAACACTTAGAGGAAGCCCAAAGAGCTCAAAGCCGGGTATATAATAGATCCGCTAAGGTCAGAACTTTTAACCCGGGAGACAGAGTCCTGGTACTAGTGCCTACTGTGGAGAGTAAATTCTTGGCGAAGTGGCAAGGGCCCTACGAAATCCTAGAAAGAGTTGGGGAGGTCAACTACAAGGTATATCAGCCGGGTCGGAGAAAGACCGAGCAGATATACCATGTCAATCTGGTAAAAGCCTGGAAAGACAAAGAGGGTCTGGGTACAGAAGGGTCTCCAGCTGACCGTCCTCCTGCACTGACTTTACAGGCCAAGGTGGTGCCTGAGGGGGCAGTGGCAGAAGTGACGATAGCCGAAACCCTCACGAAAAACCAGCAGCAAGAGTCTCGAGAGTTTGTGGCCAGGAATACGGATGTATTTTCAAAGCTGCCAGGGCGTACCTCGTTGATTACACACGACATTGTCACCGAGCCCCAGGTAAAAGTTCGGATGAGGCCCTACCGAGTACCTGAGGCACGGCGAAAGGCCATTTCAAAGGAGGTTTGTCAAATGCTGGAGTTAGGGGTTATTGAGGAGTCGAAAAGTGAATGGGCTAGTCCCATTGTGCTTATTCCCAAACCCGATGGGACGATACGGTTTTGCAACGACTTCCGGAAGCTGAACGAGGTCTCTAAATTTGACGCTTATCCAATGCCACGAGTAGACGAGCTCATTGAAAGACTTCTCCACACTCGATCTAACTAAGGGATACTGGCAAGTACCCCTTACGGATAGCGCCAAAGAGAAGACCGCGTTCATCACCCCGGAGGGTCTGTTTCACTACCTGGTGTTGCCATTTGGCTTACATGCGGCTCCAGCCACGTTCCAAAGATTAATGGACATCGTGTTGAAGCCTCATCAAAGGTACGCCTCGGCCTATCTGGATGACGTCATCATTTTCAGCAGCGACTGGGAGAGCCACTTGGCCAAGGTACAGGCTGTGGTGGACTCTCTCCGGGCAGCGGGGCTGACTGCCAACCCCAAAAAGTGTGCTCTGGGGATGGAGGAGGCACGCTATTTGGGGTATGTGATAGGGCGAGGTATGATTAAGCCGCAGGTCAACAAGGTCGAAGCCATCCAGAGTTGGCCCCAACCAAGGACGGTAAAGCAGGTGAGAGCCTTTCTGGGAATTGTGGGATACTACAGGAGGTTCATCCCCAATTTTGCCACCCTCTCAGCCCCATTGACAGACCTTCTGAAAGGAAGACGGCCCGTCATGGTAAAGTGGAACCCCCAGGCCGAGCATGCCTTTCTGGTCTTGAAGACGGTTTTATGCGGGTCTCCCATCCTTGTCACACCTGACTTCACCCAAACCTTCATCGTTCAGACAGATGCATCAGAAGTAGGGCTAGGTGCAGTCCTTTCTCAGGAGGTGAATGGGGAAGAACACCCCGTTAACTACCTGAGCCGCAAGCTCACGCCTGCAGAGAAAAATTACAGTGTGGTCGAGAGAGAGTGCCTAGCCATCAAATGGGCCTTGGAAGCGTTGAGGTATTACCTGCTGGGGCGACGGTTTCGGTTGGTGACTGACCACTCACCACTCACGTGGATGAGCCAGTCAAGAGAGAGGAATGCGCGAGTCACCAGGTGGTTCTTGTCGCTCCAGAACTTTAACTTCACGGTGGAACACAGAGCCGGGAGGCTGCAGGGCAATGCCGATGCCTTGTCCCGGACTCACTGTTTGGTGACAGGAGTTCACCCCCCCAGGGTTGAACTGAGGGGGGGGGGGGGGGGTGTGAGGTAGCAAGGGGAATGGTAGTAGAGGGACGCTATGTTTCCCCAAGGATGGTGAGCTACTGCATGTATGGGACAGGAGATGCTTACATGAGCATAGGTGAGGTAGGTGTGGCCACCGTTACTGAGAATGGTGGCTGTTGGTAAAGCCTGTTATGGGACCTCATCTATGAGGAATGGGGGAAGGTTTTTGGGCGGGCCTCCATTCCTCATCTCCCGCCCCAGGCTTTTGAAGTAGCTGGGAGGGAAAGACAGGTGAAAAAGGTTAGGCCAGAAGAGACGGCTGTCAAGGTGTTGTGAGATGAGATCAGACTGGAGAGGAGTTCAGTCTGGGGAAAAAGTAGCCTGTGAGAGCACACAGGGAGCGTGTACCGGACCCCAAGGTGGGGTAGGACCCCTCGGTGAGCTCCAGGAGGAGCAGGTTTAGGGCCGACGCTGTTATCCTGATGTAAGGACTGTTTTTTGTTTGTTTTGCCATTGTGTGAAATAAACCACACTTGTTTTTGGACTGAGCCTGAGTGTCACTGCCTTACTTGCTGCTGCAATAGAGACTGATCCCTACACTTCCTTCACTCCTCCCCCTCACTATATACTGTCAGTCACCTGACCTCTGGTGTGCCCAACCCACTCCTCTAAATCCACCACCCCTCCGATCTCATATAGTATCTACTCTCAGGGCTGGATGTAACCTTCTCTGACACGTGGGTTGTGTGGGCTGTGAGGGTGTTGGTGTTCAACAATGTCCTACCTGCCTGGCTGCAGTTCCCTTCTGTGGCCTCCTGGACGCAGGGGCGCCACATGTGGAGGCAGGCTGAGGGGGTTAACAGTGTGTGGAGGCAGGCGGAGGGGGTTAACAGTGTGTGGAGGCAGGCGGAGGGGGTTAACAGTGTGTGGAGGCAGGCGGAGGGAGTTAACAGTGTGTGGAGGCAGGCAGAGGGGATTAACAGTGGAGGGCAGGCTGAGGGGGTTAACAGTGGAGGCAGGCTGAGGGGGTTAACAGTGGAGGCAGGCTGAGGGCCCCTCAGATCAGACCCCGGGCCCCCCCTGTGGTGACCGGGGGGGGGGTAGTGCTAGCGGTGTTTGTCCGCAGCCAGTCATACTCACCGCGCCGCCGTGCGCGGTTCCACTGTCCCGTGGTCCGCAGTGAGGAGGAGAGGAGGGTCGGGCACAGCAGCAGGAAGTGAGCTTTCTCTCACTTCCCGTCCTCACTCCTCTCCGGTCGGCGCTATCGCGGTCGCGGCGGCCGGCTGTCAGCACGGGTCACAAGGCCCCCCGGGGGGTGCGGGCCCCCCCTGGGGGCGGGCCCGGTCACAGTCGCGACCGCTGCGACCGCGGTAGTTACACCACTGACAAAGCATACGGCACCTTCAGTCAGTGGTGCAGTACCCTTTTGTGACGCACTCTTAGCGGGTCGCCATAGAGACGTCTTCAGTGTGTGTGCGTTATTCCTCTCCATCCCCTGCCTCCCTATAGACTGCCTTACTGCTTCTCACCCTGGTCCCAAGTCCCACTCCAAGCTGCCCCTTTACTCAACGCTGCCCCGGAGGACCAGCTCCACCTGAAGGAAACTTTGCCATCCTTGCCGCGATACCATCGCCCTCCGGAGGACTGTGGCGGCGCTGGTGACCCATCACTAGGTACTACAGGTGGCGTCACGTGACAACAACAAACTCTTATCCCCTGTACATAACCCCTTATTGAAGTGTCACCCAGGCCACGGGCTCAGGCGCTGCCACCCATGACATCCCCATGAAAACCCCCTCCGAGCCTGATACCCGAGTACCCCAGGGCCTGAGGCTCGACACAAACACTGATATTTTTCTTTTAGTGAAACACTGACAACACTTACTGACATGCTGTATTTAGTGGCATAAGCACTGACGGACATTACATTCAATGGCTCTAATAATCATTAGTAAAAATATAGCAGCCCACATAACATTACATATATTATATATATATAATATAATATAATCTATTATATAAAAGCCGAAGGCCACTTCCGGAGAACCCGAAGGGTTACTTCCGTGACGGCCTCCGACCATGCTGCTCACATCACAGTGCAGTGTAGCCGCGCGAACTTTCCGTGCAGCTACAGGCACCGGCGTTTCAACGTTCCGCTCGCCCCCCTCACTACTGTCTCATCAAACACACACACACACAGCCTCTCACTACAGTCCTCCCAAACACACACACACCATCCCAACCACATCACACATACACACTCACACACACACACAAACACACACACACACACACTCCAGTATACTTACCCCCCGCACCACACACCCACAACGGCTCCCGGCGTGGCTCCGCCCACCTCGCGGCACTCCCGCCGTGGCTCCGCCCACCTCGCGGCACTCCCGCCGTGGCTCCGCCCACCTCGCGTCACTCCCGACGTGGCTCCGCCCACCTAGCCGCGCTGACCACAGACCCCCTCCTGCGCTGACCACAGAGCCCCCGTCCTGCGCTGACCACAGAGCCCCCGTCCTGCGCTGACCACAGAGCCCCTGTCCTGCGCTGACCACAGAGCCCCCGTCCTGCGCTGACCACAGAGCCGCCCTCCTGTACAGAGCCGCCGTCCTGCGCTGACCACAGAGCCCCCGTCTGCGCTGACCACAGAGCTCCCGTCCTGCGCTGACCACAGAGCCCCCGTCCTGCGCTGACCACAGAGCCCCCGTCCTGCGCTGACCACAGAGCCCCCGTCCTGCGCTGACCACAGAGCCCCCGTCCTGCGCTGACCACAGAGCCCCCGTCCTGCGCTGACCACAGAGCCGCCGTCCTGCGCTGACCACAGAGCCGCCGTCCTGCGCTGACCACAGAGCCCCCGTCCTGCGCTGACCACAGAGCCCCCGTCCTGCGCTGACCACAGAGCCCCCTCCTGCGCTGACCACAGAGCCCCCGTCCTGCGCTGACCACAGAGCCCCCGTCCTGCGCTGACCACAGAGCCCCCGTCCTGCGCTGACCACAGAGCCCCCGTCCTGCGCTGACCACAGAGCCCCCGTCCTGCGCTGACCACAGAGCCCCCGTCCTGCGCTGACCACAGAGCCGCCGTCCTGCGCTGACCACAGAGCCGCCGCACTCATTGCTGACCACTGAGCCCCCGTCCTGCTCAGTGGTCAGCAGTGAGTGCGGCGGCTCTGTGGTCAGCAGTGAGTGCGGCGGCTCTGTGGTCAGCAGTGAGTGCGGCGGCTCTGTGGTCAGCAGTGAGTGCGGCGGCTCTGTGGTCAGCAGTGAGTGCGGCGGCTCTGTGGTCAGCAGAGGACGGCGGCTCTGTGGTCAGCGCAGGATGGCGGCTCTGTGGTCAGCGCAGGACGGCGGCTCTGTGGTCAGCGCAGGACGGGGGCTCTGTGGTCAGCGCAGGACGGGGGCTCTGTGGTCAGCGCACTCACTACTGACCACTGAGCCGCCGCACTCACTGCTGACCACTGAGCCGCCGCACTCACTGCTGACCACTGCACCGCCGCACTCACTGCTGACCACTGCACCGCCGCACTCACTGCTGACCACTGCACCGCCGCACTCACTGCTGACCACTGAGCCGCCGCACTCACTGCTGACCACTGAGCCGCCGCACTCACTGCTACCCACTGAGCCGCCGCACTCACTGCTGACCACTGAGCCGCCGCACTCACTGCTGACCACTGAGCCGCCGCACTCACTGCTGACCACTGAGCCCCCGTCCTGTGCTGACCACAGAGCCCCCGTCCTGCGCTGACCACAGAGCCCCCGTCCTGCGCTGACCACAGAGCCCCCGTCCTGCGCTGACCACAGAGCCCCCGTCCTGCGCTGACCACAGAGCCCCTGTCCTGCGCTGACCACAGAGCCCCCGTCCTGCGCTGACCACAGAGCCCCCGTCCTGCGCTGACCACAGAGCCCCCGTCCTGCGCTGACCACAGAGCCCCCGTCCTGCGCTGACCACAGAGCCGCCGTCCTGCGCTGACCACAGACCTGCCGTCCTGCGCTGACCACAGAGCCGCCGCACTCATTGCTGACCACAGAGCCGCCGCACTCATTGCTGACCACAGAGCCGCCGCACTCACTGCTGACCACTGAGCCGCCGCACTCACTGCTGACCACTGAGCCGCCGCACTCACTGCTGACCACTGAGCCGCCGCACTCACTGCTGACCACTGAGCCGCCGCACTCATTACTACCCACTGACCCGCCCCACTCACTGCTACCAACTGAGCCACCCCACTCACTGCTAACCACTAACCCACCGCACTCACTGCTAACCACAGAGCCCCCGTCCTGCGCTGACCACAGAGCCCCCGTCCTGCGCTGACCACAGAGCCCCCGTCCTGCGCTGACCACAGAGCCCCCGTCCTGCGTTGACCACAGAGCCCCCGTCCTGCGTTGACCACAGAGCCGCCGTCCTGCGCTGACCACAGAGCCGCCGTCCTGCGCTGACCACAGAGCCGCCGTCCTGCGCTGACCACAGAGCCGCCGTCCTGCGCTGACCACAGAGCCGCCGCACTCACTGCTGACCACTGAGCCGCCGCACTCACTGCTGACCACTGAGCCGCCGCACTCACTGCTGACCACTGAGCCGCCGCACTCACTGCTGACCACTGAGCCGCCGCACTCACTGCTGACCACTGAGCCGCCGCACTCACTGCTGACCACTGAGCCGCCGCACTCACTGCTGACCACTGAGCCGCCGCACTCACTGCTGACCACTGAGCCGCCGCACTCACTGCTGACCACTGAGCCGCCGCACTCACTGCTGACCACTGAGCCGCCGCACTCACTGCTGACCACTGAGCCGCCGCACTCACTGCTACCCACTGAGCCACCGTATACTCTGCTACCCACTGAGCCGCCTGTATACACACAATTAATTTCACCGCACGCCCCTAACTATTAGTAAATAAACTATATATAGATTCTAGACTACCCGATTCTTTAGAATCGGGCTCACAGCTAGTATATATATATATATATATAATATATATATATATATATATATATATATATATATATATATATATATATATATATATATATATATATATATATATAAATATATATATATATATATAATCAAAAAAAGGGTTATTGAGCAGCGTTTCTTTCTTTAACAAAATGTTAGGTGCTAATCAGTCCTTGAGGTGGTGTCCAGCCACCTATTCCAGACATATATATGCAAAAAAGGCTGCAGCACTCCAGATTCAGATGTAAATTCCGCCTTTAATGGCCTTCAGGTATAAGATAGCGACGTTTCGGTCAATGATGACCTTCTTCCAGCAATCACTTACTGCAAATGCTGGGGACTATATAGGCCCTCTAATGTCCAATCTCATTATACAATTACTTGTTTTACAAACATTTTACAGTGTATTTACATTTGTGACTTGTATCATACATTTACCTAGTGCTCAATATATACATACAAATATTTCCTGATTGTATTGTAATACATGGATTCAATTACTTACAGTTTAATCCATAAGGTGCATAAAGTGGGTTAATTGTGCCTCAGGTGCCCGCTTAATTAATTATAAACTCTGTACATTACCACAGCGTGCTGTCTGCCATGTGCGGCCTCCCTCTGGCTGCGCGCCGCCATGCCGGCGTTGTTTACATTGTATTGCGCATGCGTCAGCTGGATGTGCGTCCCTAGTTACGCGATATTACAGGAAGCTCATTCAGCTCCGTGTTAGAGATCTCGCGCATGCGCTGTATCAATTCAGCGTCCGGCCGTGCGTGCTCCATGGAAATTCCTTTCCTCTCTGTGTATAGTCTCAAAAAATGTGTTCATTACTGAAAAATGATGGCGATCTACCTTTAAATGTATACTATTATTTAAATATAATTAGTGTGTTTCTTTTGGAGTTAAAATTGGTGTGCTAGAAACATTTATATTTTCTTAAAGTGACAGTGCTGATTTTATAAAGTGACAGTACTGGTTTTTATATCTTTGCTTTTTGCTTCACTATCCCCTATATGGGAAAAACACTGTAAGAAAACTAGGTTTATGCTTTCCCATTACATGGATCACTACATATTTGCACTTCATGACTCACATTATTTGATGCATTGGGTTCCCAATTCAAAGTGCATCCCATTACTGGGTTATAGCACTCCCCTGTCAGTACGGTGCCTAAGGGGGTATTTTCTCCCTTTGCACCACCTGCCCAAGGAATACCGAGGACTCCCTCTGTGCTAATCCTGTTATAGTCATTGATGCGCAATAGTTTTTGTGCAATCCATTTTTGTCAAAAATACAAAAAGATATATATTTTTTCATGAAATATGTTTGTCTATTTATTACTAAATATAAATTTGGTGCATTAATTAATAAATAACGTGCATTAATTGGTGCATAGAAACTTCTATAAAAGGTTCTTTCAGGAGAGGAATATATACATGTATTTTCAGATAAAGCTGTGCATGCGTTGTGTATTTTCATCTGTAAATGTGACTTGAACTGCAGGCACCCGGTGCACAAATTTCCCCCTCCATATACGTCTACCTATACAGAAAATAAAAGATAAAATAAACAGAACACATACGTTAAAACCACTATGGTGTTCATATTAATAACAGTGCATCAATGTGATTAAAATACACAGATTTCCAGATGAGGACCATTACTTAAAGTGCTGTATGTAACTTAAAATCTACATTGAGTCCCTCTGGCTTCAGAGTTTGCAACCTATGTATCCATTCTAGTTCTTTGATTTTTAATAACCCAACTCTGTCTCCACCCCTTCTGGGCATTGGCACCATGTCAATTAACCTAAATTTTAGGTCCTTTTCCTTGTGATTAGCTTCCGCAAAATGCTTTGATACTGGTAGATTCATGATCTTTTTACGTATTGTATAGCGATGATGACTAATCCTTACTTTAAAATCAAGGGTGGTTTCCCCTATATACCACAAGTGGCAGGGGCATTCCAAGAGGTATATGACATGGTCTGAACTACAGGTTAGAAAATGTTTAATTTTGTATTCCATACCTGTCTTAGGATGGCGAAACTTGTTCCCCTTAATCATGAACGAACAGTTAATACAACTGACACAGGGATAACATCCTGTTTTCTTTTCTCCTGTTAATGTTAGTTGTCTACCTACCCTTATTGTACCAATATCAGATTTAACTAGTAGGTCTCTCATGCTTTTCCCTTTTCTATATGATACCAAGGGAGAGTTTTTGTACTCATCAACCTGGGGTAAACATTTTTCCAGCATATTCCAATGTTTTCGGACTATGTTCACTATACACCTTGTTTCCTCTCCATATGTTAATGTTAAAGGGATCCTTTTTCTCTCTTTGTTCTCTTTGGTTTTCCCACCTAATAGTTTTTCCTTTTGTTGTTTAAGGATCACATTTGGGTACCCTCTTTGTCTGAACCTCTCAATTAATTTTTCTATCTCAAGATGTTTCTCTTCTTCATTACTTACGATTCGATTAACCCTAATCATCTGTCCATATGGAATTGCTTTTTTAAGACTATTTGGATGCCCACTGGTGAAATGGAGGAGCTTGTTCTTGTCAGTGGCCTTTATAAAGAGTGTCGTATCAATTCGGCCCTCCTTTAAAAGTACTCTGACATCAAGAAATTGCATCTCTGTTGGAGAGTGTACCTCTGTAAATTTTATTGTGTCATCTATAGTATTCATATAGTTGTAAAAGGACATGAGTTCTTTTTCACTTCCCTTCCATATGATGAAAATATCGTCCACATACCTCCACCACCTCTCCACCTGGGAGAAGTGGTGGGATGTGTAGACGTAATTCTCCTCCAAATAGACCATAACCGCTCCCGCATACGAACATGCCATACGGGCACCCATAGCGGTGCCCATCAATTGTAAAAAGAAGTCGTCACCAAACATAAAATAGTTCTGTTTAAGAACTATTTCTAGCAAGTCTATGATCAATTGCTTGCAAGGATCAGTGTAGTTCGTGGTTTTTAAAAAATCTGCAATTACTCTGATTCCCATTTCATGTTTTATCGATGTATATAACGATGTTACATCAAAAGAAGCTAGTATATACTCATTAATCCCCATAAATTTGGTTTGCTCTTTAAACCTTATTAGATTTTCAAGGAAGTGTCCCGTATCTTTTATGTATGATTTCCCCTCATTTGCGAACGGGCTCATGACTTTCTCCAGAAAAATTCCAATATTATAAAATATCGAATTGATTCCTGCCACAATGGGTCTTCCTGGTGGATCAATTAATGATTTGTGAATCTTAGGAACCAGATATAATACTGGTGTCACAGTATTTTTTTCAAACAGAAAGTCATGTAGTTTCTGATCAATAGTCCCTCCTACCAATGCGGCATTGAGTATTTTTTGTATGTTTTTTTGTATTTCAAATTTGGGATCATTTTGCAGTTTTTTATATACCTGATTATCATCTAATTGTCTATAGACTTCTTTTAGATAGGTTTCCTTGTCCATGATGACGGTTGCTCCCCCTTTATCTGCTGGTTTTATTATCAAACCGCCATCATGGACAAGTTCCTGTACAGCCTGAAATTGTTCTCTTGTTACGTTCGGTTTTACTAAATCTTTTTTGGTGGCTTCTCTCAAAATTTTTATATCTTGTTTAACTGCTTGCTCAAAGGCTTCTATTTTCGGGATACCATCACTTGGCGTGAAATCACTCCTACGTTGGATACCTAATTTTTTTAAATCCAACTCACTGGTAGATTGTCCCTTAGTTATAATCTTATTGTGAAAATGATACTTAAGACGAACATTTCTAAAGAATTGGTACATTTCTTTCTCCACTACAAACCAATTTACATGTGTGGACATACAATATGACAACCCTTTTTCCATGATCTCAGTTTGACTAGGTGAGAGTTCTTTACCAGACAAGTTGACGGTTAACTGTGATCCTTCTTTCGGTTTCCTTTGAACTGTTGTCCCTTCGGTTTGTCTCTCTTTTTTCTGCTGGCGATGTTGTTTCCACCCTCCTCTTCGTCCTCTAGGCTTTGTCCTTGGGCTGCATGAATGAAGGTTAGACAATTTATTGGAAAAAACTGTTGTTTTTATCTTATTCTGAAGAGAATGTCTATAATAACCTCTTCTTTGCCATTTGTTTTGGCCATCTCTTTGCCAGTTGTATACCAATCCTACACGGTAATCTTCTGTGTCTCGAGCCCATTTCTGTCTTTTTGTTTCCTCAGTGTCTTTCCTTTAAATCTTTCCTTCAAATCTAATTTGATTTTAATGGATTCTTTGAACTTTAAATATTCTTCCTCTTTTAATATACTCAAAAGTTCATTTTCTGTCTCTTTCATGGTATCTTTTAACTTGGTTACTTCTAATTGTATATGTTCCATATTAAGTAACATAATCTCCATCGCATATTTATTTGACAAGGCCATAAACTTGGTGCAAAATTCTTTATCTTCTAAAATCAAAGTTGGATTGATATTAGACCTTAGACCCCTAGGGATTTTCTTATTCTTATAATATTGCCCAAGCATTATTAAATGCATCTCCAAAGATAACATTTTCTTAGAATCACTTTCATACTTGCGTTTTAGTGATATTGTAGAGGGTATACTCAAAAAATCTGTTTCCTTCAGCTCCCTTAAGGATACGGCTCTCATCGTCTTCTGTGTAGAAACTTTTACCTGGATCCATATTGAAGAATTGCTATATCTCAAAAGGATGCATATATCAAAAAAAGGGGTTATTGAGCAGCGTTTCTTTCTTTAACAAAATGTTAGGTGCTAATCAGTCCTTGAGGTGGTGTCCAGCCACCTATTCCATACATATATATGCAAAAAAGGCTGCAGCACTCCAAATTCAGATGTAAATTCCGCCTTTAATGGTCTTCAGGTATAAGATAGCGACTTTTCGGTCAATGATGACCTTCTTCCAGCAATCACTTACTGCAAATGCTGGGGACTATATAGGCCCTCTAATGTCCAATCTCATTATACAATTACTTGTTTTACAAACATTTTACAGTGTATTTACATTTGTGACTTGTATCATACATTTACCTAGTGCTCAATATATACATACAAATATTTCCTGATTGTATTGTAATACATGGATTCAATTACTTACAGTTTAATCCATAAGGTGCATAAAGTGGGTTAATTGTGCCTCAGGTGCCCGCTTAATTAATTATAAACTCTGTACATTACCACAGCGTGCTGTCTGCCATGTGCGGCCTCCCTCTGGCTGCGCACCGCCATGCTGGCGTTGTTTACGTTGTATTGCGCATGCGTCAGCTGGATGCGCGTCCCCAGTTACGCGATATTACAGGAAGCTCATTCAGCTCCGTGTTAGAGATCTCGCGCATGCGCTGTATCAATTCAGCTTCCGGCCGTGCGTGCTCCATGGAAATTCCTTTCCTCTCTGTGTATAGTCTCAAAAAATGTGTTCATTACTGAAAAATGATGGCGATCTAAACAGTTTATTTAATCTACATGTTATATTAGATTACACAGCAAGTGGCTTATAGTGTTTGATATCTGTATCTTCAGAATTAAGAACTGCATCCTCGATCCTAGGAGAATATTAGAAGGTTACATCCCTTTGTATACAGGTGTCAACGCTATATTTTTGTTTTTATACTTTATTTTCTAGCAATGTCTGCACCATTTAGGGTGTAAAACTACTCCCATATACCTTATAAGTTATACTTTCACTCGTGTTTCAGATTTTAAGTATAAACCTATCGCATACTGGGAGAACCGTAGAAAGCAATACGACAGCTGACAAATAACCCCTATCCATCAGAAAGGTAGGCAACCGTCGCGCTCACCTTCTCAAAAGACATCTTCTTTATGCAGGTCTCATATAGCCATTCTTACACCCTAAATTTCATTTCCAATAGGATTATCAAAAGAATAATAAAAGAAAACAAACGAAGTAATCCATAGCACCTACGCCAGGACTATAGGAAAAGGCCTACAGAAAATTCTGATGGGACATATTCCCTGAATGGATCCTCTTTGATACATATTTATTGCTTTTAATGTTTTTTATATAGTACATGGCAGCACGAGAAATCAATAAAAAATTGTTTTAATTTTTAATGAATATAGATTAATTTTTATACGCGGTTTTTATATTCAGTGCGCTGAACCCCAAAATTCTATTTAAATATATATATATGGCCAGTTAAAGGGGCCCACTAAGACTCTTTTGCCCTGGGCCCACAAAAACCTGGAGTCGGCCCTGGATTGTAACTACCTCCCTGATCTGCTGTAAGCCCTTCTCTCCTGTCATCACCTGGCTCAAAGTGGTCACATGACCTCTCCTGCAGTGATTGTGCTCCTTCCTGTGACGTCCCATCCCGTCTCCAGGGCAGGAGCTTATCCCCCGTCCTGCTGACACACATCACAGCCGACGTCACTGTGACTGACAGACGGCTCCCCTCTAGTAACGCAGCGCATGCGTGCTAAGTTAGTAGTGAGGTGCTGTTTGAGGCTGCATCACAGGGACACCGCAGCTCCTGGACAAGTGGGATATCAGGGGATCTCTGGCTTTGTGTGCTGTGACTGCTCTCACCCGATCTCCCCCTCCAAGCACATTCACTTCCCCTGCGGTCTGCACCACTTGCTGGACGCTGTGTTCCTGACACTTCACTGATTCCTCCCTCACGGCTTCCTGTAATAAACCAGCAGCGATGTCAGGAAATATTAACACATCTGCTACCGGGATTACAGCCCTGAGAGAGGAAACAGTAGTGTCAGGGAACACTGTAGTGATGTGTGGTTCCTGAATGGAGCCGGCTCCCTGCTGTGACTGATAGGAGCCATCTATCCACTGGGAGCTGAGCGAATTCTTTTTTTAACCCTCCAACTGCTGGAGACTGGGTACTTGGTAGAGAGCAGGAATTGTAATGCTTGGTGTGGAATGGAGTGGATCTGTGAGGCTCCTCCCAAATGAAAGATTACACTCAGTGGTTGGCTTCTTAGTGCACATGACCTGTGATGTCATAAGGTCTTTAAAGGGGAACTCCAGAGAGAGAAAACTTTTGAGTACAGTTCCTGGCCTGTTACATGATGAAGCAGAACTGTACACTGCAGTTCTAGGATCTATAGATCTCTTATAAATCAATAAAATCATACCTGCTCCTCTGCTCTGAAGGCTTCTCATGGGGCCCAGAATCTTCAGCCTGGCAGCTTCATGCTGCTGGTGAGAAGGGGAGGTGTGTCTGGGGTGTGGATGCTGGGGGCTGCAGGAACAGTTTGCATTCACGCCCCTCACACTTCTGTATAATGAGGGGCATGACAGGGGGCGTGGCTGCCGTCCCATGCTCACACATACAATGTAGCCCCTGATATACCATCAAATAGCAATCATGTCACCTAGCAGATACAGATACACACTGTGATGTCTGCTGTATGATGATGCATAATGTGGGGACATACTGAAAAGAATGAAGAAAAGGAATAAATAAAAAGAATGAAGATAATAACTTATTACAGAAAGATTATGTAGATGTATAAAAGGTTTTTTGGGTATCTTAGACATGGAATGAACACATATCCCATATAACCAGGTGTATATTATGTTACCTGAGCATTATAGGTGTGGAATGAATGTGAAATATCTGTAGATTAAAGGAGAATGAACACATGTCCCATATAACCAGGTGTATATTATGTTAACTGAGCATTATAGGTGTGTAATGAACATGAAATATCTGTAGATTAAAGGAGAATGAACACATGTCCCATATAACCAGGTGTATATTATGTTACCTGAGCATTATAGGTGTGGAATGAACATGAAATATCTGTAGATTAAAGGAGAATGAACACATGTCCCATATAATCAGGTGTATATTATGTTACCTGAGCATTATAGGTGTGGAATGAATGTGAAATATCTGTAGATTAAAGGAGAATGAACACATATCCCATATAACCAGGTGTATATTATGTTCCCGGAGCATTATAGGTGGAGAATGAACATGAAATATAATGTACATTACAGGAGAATGAACACATATCCCATATAACCAGGAGTATATTATATTACCTGAGCATTTTAGTTGTGGAATGAATATGAGCAATCACAGCATTTAGGTGGATGCGGTCGCTGCCATGTTGACCTGTCATGACAACTTCTGGAGAATGCCTGGTACACCATGCCAAATGCATGGTATGTGAGGTGAAGTGTCAGCTGCAAGTGCAGCTCTGACATATAATCCATTGCAATGCTGGTATATTGCAATGGATTATATCAGCAGTAGTGATGAGCGAGTACTAAAATGCTCGGGTGCTCGAAGCTTGGGCCAAGCATCCCAAGATACTCGTGTACTCGGCCCGAGCACCGAGCCCAATGTTATCCTATGGGAGACCCGAGTATTTTTCTGACATGACCCCCGGCAGCATGGAAAAAGCCTAAAAATGTCCCAAAAGTATCAGAACAGTGCTGAAATGACATGGCAACAGCATGGGGAAGAGTCCTGGAAGCATTTCAGACCCCAAGGTCACTGATGTCAACAATGTTGTCAGACTATTACGCCACTTTTACGGACTGTCAAGAAAACGTTACAAAATGAAACCAAAACGGATTTTCATGAAAAAATATTAAGTGCTCATACCCACTTGTGAGACGGAGTTGGTGTATGTTAGTTTTTTGGATTATATCAAAGATTTTTTTTTTTTAAATTGTCTGGCACTCCCAGCCCCTGGGAAGAGACGTAAATGAAGGCCTCTTTAAATAATGTGCCCATTATAAGGAAGTGTGTGTTTTGTAGCATTGCCCTAGGGCAGGGAAGCCAAAAATTGGGAGGCACTGCAATGCCCCTAGATAGAGGCGTGCATGAGGCCCTTTCTAAAAAATGTGGCCATTGGAAGAAAGTGTTTTTTTTACTATTGCACTAGGCAGGGAAGCCAAAGGTTTGGAGGCACCAAGATGCCCCTGCATAGAGGCGTGCATGAGGGCTTTTTAAAAAAATGTGCCCATTGTAAGCAAGTGTATCTGCTGTAGTATTGCCCTACGCAGGGAAGCCAAAGGTTTGGAGGCACCAAGATGCCCCTGCATAGAGGCGTGCATAAGGCCTTTTTTTAAAAAATGTGCCCATTGTAAGCCAGTGTGTCTTTTTTACTATTGCCCTAGGCAGGGAAGCCATAAATTGGAGACACCAATATGCCCCTGCATAGAGGCGTGCATAAGGCCATTTTGTAAAAAAATGTGGCCATTGGAAGCAAGTGTGTCTTTTTTAGTATTGCCCTAGGCAGGGAAGCCAAAAATTGTGAGGCCCTTCAATGCCCCTTGAAATGGAGGAGAGCCTCTAAATATTGTTCCCATTAAAAAGGAGCAGGTCTACTGTACTTGTAATGCCCATTCTGTTTTCATGGACCTAAACATTTACCCCTGGGGGGTGTACATGAAAGTACTGCCTAACATTTGAACGGTTAGGGTCATCATCATAAATTTGATGTAAAAAAAATTATGTTTTCGTGGCATCATGAACTACGGTTGCACTGATCATATGATGGTGGCGGATGAGGAGAAGGAGGAGCAGAACAGCAAGTAACCAAAGTAATGAAGTGTTTACCCATGTGTGGGTGTGCGGAGGGCATGGCAATTTACCGGCACACATTTTACATTATACTATCATTTGGTGGTGGTATGGTGAAGTCGGGCCCAATACAACCCTTGTTCATCTTGATCAGAGTCAGCCTGTCCGCCTTCATTTACCCTTTTTTGAGGCAGGAGGGGTTGTAGCTCCAATTTGTATACGCTAAAACAATCAGTATACCCATCTCAGCGTTTGTGACTGACCGGTATACCTGCTGTAATGTAATCTCTAATCTGTCATCTCAATGTCCAGCTAAAAAACATCTTTTGGATACCTTCATTTACCTGTATACAGGCAGCACGTCATTGAAAATGCGCAAGGCCGGTGGTACTGGACGTGATGGTGGTGCATACAGAGGCTGAGGCCATGTGCAAACTGGAATTGCGCCACGACAAAAGCCAACATTATCTCGCTCGACCTTTCTTGTCCCAATTTGTAGGGGACCGCAGCAGTACTCCACTATTAAACCAAGACCAGTGAAAACAGGTTGTTAGTTGGATAGCGTATAATGCTTTCAGTTAGTTTTGCACCACCACAAGCAGCTTGTCTTCCACACGGTCAAGTGTGAGTAGCCGTGAGACTGGACTGCACATTCCACACCCTGATCCTCCTTCCTCCCACCATGCCGAGTGCCTGGACACGGACATAACTGATCACACTTGGACACTCACTATCCATTCATAGATTCTGGCCTCTCGCCAGCTCCAGTTGAAGTGGGTCATGAGGAGATCGTATGTACTGATGCCCAAATATTTGAGCAGCCACGGTCTCACGAAGGCAACGGTGGGAACGTGACTCAACAAGAGGTGGCCGATGATGAGACACAATTGCCACAAAGTCAGGAGTAGGACCAGGGTGCGGAAGTGGAAGACGACGTGGTGGATGATCCAGTAACTGACCCAACCTGGCAGGAGGACATGTAGAGCGAGGACAGCAGTGCACAGGGGGAGTTAGGCGTAGCCTCACAACAGGCCGGAAGAAGCAGGGTGGTGTCCGCAGGCAGAAGGCAGGCAACCGTTCCCCGGAACAGCAACACGAGTGATGTTGCCAGTACAACTGCTAGGTCTTCCCGAGTCTGGCTGTTTTTTAACGTGTCTGCAGATAATTCGAAAAGGCCATTTGCAACACCTGCCATGCCAACAACAGCAGGGGTAGCAAAACTACCAGCCTGACCACCACCAGCATGATCAGGCACATGACAGCAAACACCCGACTTTGTGGGATGTACAGCAGAGTACAGGAGCATTGTCTGCGGGTAACACCGCTGCGTCTTCCACTGTTGTGCGTGCAAGCCAATCCCCTGTCCATACTGCTGGTGAAGATGCCTCCTGTCCTTCACCTGTACTTGCACAAACAGAAGCAGCACCATCATCAGCCACGTCCTTGTCCCAGCGCAGCGTTCAGTTATCCATGCCCCAATCTTTGGGACGCAGGCGCAAATACGCTGCAAACGCCGCATATGCCACAGTTGTAAATGCACACATTTCGCGACTGCTTGCGCTGGAAATGTTGCCTTTTAGGCTGGTGGAGAAAGAAGCATTACACAACCTGATGGCGGGGGCTGTCACACGTTACTCGGTCCCTAGCCGACACTATTTTTCCTGGTGTGCCGTCCCCGCATTACATAAGCACATGTCACAAAACATCATACGTGCCCTTAACAACGCAGTTTCAGGCAAAGTCCACCTAACCATGGACACGTGAACAAGTGCTTGCGGGCAGGGCCGGTACATCTCTCTGACGGCACACTGGGTTAATATTCTGGAAGCCAGGACCCAGTCTGAGCTTGGGACGGAACACGTCCTTCCAACACGAAGGATTGCAGGCCCTAACTCAGTCAGGGTTTCACCCACAGTGTACAGCTCCGGAACTTCATGATCCTCACCCTCCTCCTCCTTCACTTCACCCTCTACACCAGTCCAAAGCTGGAAGCACTGCAGCACTGCCTCGGCTAAGCGGCAACAGGCTGTGCTGAAGCTAATATGCGTAGGTGACAAACCCCACAATCCTGAAGAGTTGTGGAAAGCACTGAAAACAGATCACTGGCTCACACCGCAGAACCTACAGCTAGGCATGTTCGTGTGTGACAATGCCCGGAACCTGGTGGCGTCTCTATGGCGAGGCGAGCTGACACATGTTCCATGCGTGGCCCATTTTATTATTATTTATTTATATAGCGCCATTAGGTTCCATGGCGCTTTATATTAGGATAAGGGAGACAAGAACAAGTACACTAAATATAGGCGATCAGAACGTACAGGTACAGGAGGGGTAGGGACCCTGTCCACGAGGGCTCACAGTCTACGAGGGGCGGGTTGGGATACAGTAGGATGGGGGAATGTCAGGTATGGGGCGGTCGCCTGGGTCTCATGGCAGGTTGTAGGCTTGATGGAATAGGTGAGTCTTCAGGTGACACTTTAAGCTTGTCAGGGTATGAGAGTGTCTGACGTGTTCGGGCAGGGAGTTCCAGAGTAAGGCAGATGCCCGGGAGAAGTCCTGGACTCGGTTGTGCAAAGAGGTGATGAGGGGGGAGCAGAGGAGGAGTTCTTGGGAGGAGCGGAGGTTGCGTGAGGGTATGTATTGGGAGACCAGGTTGGAGATGTATGGTGGGGCCAGGTTGTGTATGGCTTTGTACGCCATGGTTAGTGTTTTGAATTGGGATCTCTTGGAGGTGGGGAGCCAGTGAAGGGCTTGGGAGAGGGGGGAGACAGGGGAGTAGCGGGAGGACAGGTACATTAGTCGGGCAGCGGAATTGAGGATAGACTGGAGAGCTGTGAGGGAGTTAGTCGTGAGGCCATTGAGAAGAAGGTTGCAGTAGTCAAGGCTGGAGATTATAAGAGCATGAATGAGTGTTTTAGCGGTGTCGTGGGTGAGGAAGGACCTGATCCGTGAGATGTTCTTGAGCTGGAGCCAGAGGGATGTGGTGAGGGCCTCGATGTGGGGCTTGAAGGATAGGAGGAGTCAAGGATTACCCCGAGGCACTTGGCTTGGGGGACTGGGGAGAGGGCGCAGCCGTTGACGCAGATGGATAGGTTGGGAAGTGGGGGGGGAATTTCTTGGGGGCAAGACTATGAATTCAGTTTTGTCCAAGTTGAGTTTAAGGAAGCGAGCAGAGAAGAAGGATAAGATGGCGGAAAGGCATTGTGGGATTTTGGAGAGTAGGGATGTGATGTCAGGGCCGGACAGGTAGATTAGGGTGTCGTCGCCGTAGAGGTGGTACTGGACGCCGTGGGACTCAATGAGTTGCCCTAAGCCGAGAGTGTATATGGAGAAAAGTAGGGGTCCCAGGACCGAACCTTGGGGGACTCCGACAGAAAGGGGGTAGGGTGAGGAGGAGGTGTGGGAGTGGAAGACGCTGAAGGTCGTTACGCAAGGTATGAGGAGAGTTCAGCGGTATATTAAATACTACCCGGAGCTGTCTGATCTGCTCGTAAAAGTACGCTGCCTGTGTGCCCAATTATAGAAAGTCACCAACTGCTTCAGCCGCCCTTGACAGCTTTCAGCAGCGTTTGCACATTCAGTATCACAGACTGGTCTGTGATGTCCCCACGCATTGGAATTCCACACTGCACATGTTGGTCAGGATTTGTGAGCAGAAGGGGGCAGTTGTTGAGTACCAGCATCAACTAGGCCGTCGGTATATGGTTCAAACTCCACACATAAGACCTCAGGAGTGGACATGGATGTCCGACATATGTACCGTCCGCCAAAACTTTGAGGACTTCACCAAGATGGTGAGGGGCGATGATGCCATAATTAGCTTCACCATCCCGCTTCTCTGTCTTATAAAATGCTGTCTGCTCAAAATCAAAAACGATGCATTGCAGGTGAAACACGATGAGTTGTAGCAATAAACCGTACGGGGTGATTACACACAGCACAGCCTCATCTCATCCCAACGTGCATTGGAGGACTATTACGAGGAGGAGGCGGATAAAGAAATGGAGCTACTTTCATGTGAAATTGACGGTAATACATGCACAACCATCTTACCGTCGGATGGCCAGAGGACAGGGGAGAGGAGGAGGAGGAGGATGATGAAGACAGCATGGTCAATCATTCTGTTGTTGAGGACCTGAAGTCTTGCCTGTTAACAGTCTTATGCACATGGCTGACTTTATGTGATGCTGCCTGTCTTGTGACCCTCGCGTTATCAACATTTAGGCGGACACTCATTACTGGTTGGTGACACTTGTAGATCAACGCTACAAGAGAGAACTTTATTTCTCTTATACGGTGACTCAAGTGGTTAGCACTGCAGCCTTTTCAGCACTTTGGCTTGAGGTCCTGGGTTCAATTCCCACCAAGGACACAAAGGACAACATCTGCAAGGAGTCTGTATGTTCTCCCCGTGTTTGCGTGGGTTTCCTGCGGGTACTCCGGTTTCCTCCCACATTGTAAAGACATACTGATATGATATTTAGATTGTGAGCTCCAAGAGAGACAGCATTACTCATGTATGCAAAGTGCTATGGAATTAATAGCGCTATATAAATGAATAAATAATAATAATAATAATAATAATTCCTGAGGCGGAGAGGTCTACAAAAATGCTGCAGTACCAGAAGGCCCTAGTTGCAGAATTAGTCAAAAAATTCACTTCTGAAAACGCTTGCGGCAGAGGTCGCGGTTTGGTGGACAACCAAGGTGTCCGGCCGAGAGAGGCACAAATGAAATCCAGCAGAGGTAGGGGAAAAATCTCAAAGATCTGGGACAGTTTTCTTAGCCCCTCCCATAGCACAGGCCCTCAGGTGCAGGGTACTGTCACAAGGACTGCAAAGTTTGTAAAGATGCTGAAGGAGTACCTTGCCGATCGTACGAAAGTGCTCCTAGATTCTTCTGTGCCTTCTAATTATTGGGTATCCAAACTGGACACGTGTCAGTAATTGTCCTTCTACGCCTTGGAAGTCCTGCCCTGCAGTTAGCGTTTCGTTAGAGCGTGTTTTTATTGCCGCAGGTGGAATCATTACAGATAAACGCACCCACCTGTCAACTGAAAATGCTGACCAGTTGTTTTTGACCTGGATACTGAGATTGAAGATTAAATTACAGCAGCTATACTGGTCAGACACAAACGCTGACACAAGTATACTGAGTGTTTTTGTGTATACAAATTGTAGCTACAACCCCCTCCTGCCACACAAAAATGGTAAATGAATGCAGACAAGAGTTGCTTTGTAGCTGGACAGTGAGATTACAGATTAGAGCGTTTTAATCCCGGCAGTTTGAACAGTCAGACACAAACACTGACGCGTATACCGTGTTTTGGCGTACACTACTTGGGGCTACAAAAAACTGCTGCCGCACAGAAATTTTAAATGAATGCAGACAAGAGTAGGTATTTAGCACGACCCTAAATTTTGAAATTAAGGCCCTGCAGGTGGACTAGTCAGACACAAACGCTGACTACAATAGCGTGTCTTTTGGCGTATCCTAATTTACGCTGCAACAGACAGTAGCAGCACTGAGATGCAAATTTAGTGCAGACAAGAGTATGTTTTTAGCACGACCCTAAGTTTTGAAATTAAGGCCCTGCAGGTGGACTAGTCAGACACAAACGCTGACTACAATAGCGTGTCTTTTGGTGTATCCTAATTTACGCTGCAACAGACAGTAGCTGCACTTAACCTCCCTGGCGGTATGATGTTGTCTGGAATTTTATGCTAAAAGCGGTACCATTTTTTTGCATGGAAATTTTGTGTTATGTACAGTAGCCCTGCAATTCTTAGTAATTACATGATCAAAGAAGACTCTAGTAGACCTCTCAGATGTGATAAAGTTTGAAACATTAAATCATGAATTATAATTAAATTAAATAATTTTATTCAATAATCAATACTCTTATTGAATAATAAATAATCAAATGTAATAAAATAAATACATAATGACAACTGTCAAATAACAAAAAATCAGTACACATCCTGTGTGTGATAAATCTTGAAGCATGGGACCGCACACAGACCCACGTCACAGTCTGGGCAATGGAACCGGGTTTCCTTGCGGATTTTCTTGCCCTTGCCGTCGCGCTTAGAGCAGCACACCACGCACATCCTCGTAGGTGCTGCCTTTTTAGCCGTTGGTGGAATGTAGTCCATAAAGTGGCGACCAGTTAGGCATTCTGGGTTAGGAACGGCACTAGCACGACGGCCGGATCTGTTCCCAGACACGGATGGCGTTGGGTTGGCTTCAAAAATAAGTTGCGCCACCTTCCACACAAAGTCTGAATGCACAAGAGGCCTGTCACTGCTTTTTTTGTGCAGTACATATGCGTTCCACAGGCATTGCTCCAGGAGATGGCGGAATATTTTTTTATAATATTTTTTTTGCTGCTTACGCATCGCCGGATAGAATGTCATCGCCTGGTCAGCTCTGTCGACTCCTCCCATGGTGTTATTATAGTCGATGACCAGTCGTGGCTTCATGATGTCTTTCCCACCTCTTGTGTGGACCATGGCAGTGGAGGTGTTATGTACGGTACTCATCAGACACACATCTTTTTTGTCCCGCCAGCGCATCGCCATCATCTTGCCTTTCTGCCAGGCAACCATGTCTCCGGTTTTAAGTTTTTGTTTTGAAAACATGGATGGCAGGCCACGACGGTTGGCCATAACAGTTCCATAGCCATCCGTCTTGTGCTTGAGCAAGCACTCGTACAGCTCCGGTGAGGTGTAGAAATTGTCCGTTGTGACACAATACCCCTGATTCAGCAACGGCTGAAGCAGGGTGAGGACCGATGATGTTGCCATCCCATAGCGGCTGTACCTGGGGTCGAATTGTGTGCCTTTACCGGTGTAGATCACCGAATTCCAGATATAGCCAGTGGCCGACTCACAGAGCATGTACGATTTTACGCCAAACCGGGCTCTCTTGGACGCAATATACTGGATCCAGCTGAGGCGTCCCTTGTATGCCATCAAACTTTCATCCACACTGAGGTCTCGGTCTGGCACATAGGCCTGCTGGAAATTTTGGACGATCAGCTGGTACACCTCCCAAATCTTTTTGAGTTTTGGCGCCGGATGTGAGGCTGCGTCAAAATCGTCATTGTTGGTGAAGTGGAGATATCGCATAATCAGGGCAAAGCGGTACTCCAACATGACGGTGCCAAAAAATGGGGTTGCCAGTAATTTATTGGTGGTCCAGTACCACTTCTGCAGGGGTTTCCCCACCACCCCCTGAAGAAGAATTAGCCCCAGGAACTGCCAAATGTCCTCTTTGGTCAAAGGGACCCATTTCCTGTTACGGGAAAACCGGGTGTGCGCAGTAGCGGACTGCTGCTGGAACCGAGTTGTCTCGGCGACAATTTTGGCAATGACATCGTCCGTCAAAAATAATTTGAAGTACGCCAAGGGGTCACTGGGGTCAACGTCTACCTTCATACCTGGTGATCCGGTAAAGGGGAATCTTGGCGGCGGTACCTCATCAATGGCGCAGTCAATAGGGCACCAAGTGCGGACATCACTGAGGTCAGGTGCACCATGTTCGCTGTCAGACGATTCCTGCCACGAGTCGCTGTCGCTGTCGTCCGCAAAGGGCTCTATGTCGCTGCCGCTGTCTTCCATCACATCCACAGCCGCTTTGGAGATGCGACGCTTTGATGCCATGACAGCAAAATGGGCAGGCAGGGCAGTGAGGACGGGAAAATGTCAGATCTCAGTGGATACAATGTCACATCTGAGTCTGACAGGAATTCTGACAGGATTTCACTTTTTTTTTTATTTATATACAGTGTGTGTATCACTTTTATTTATTGAATCTGTCGCCTGGCTCCGCCTCCCATGAGCCTCTGCGGCTCAGAGAGACGGACCCAGGAAGCAAGATGGCGGCGCCCACCGGAGGAGCAGAGGGATCAATGAGGGGACACCTAGACCACCAGGATGGGGTAAGGGGACACCGAGGACAGTTCTCCCATTCACCCGAGCGTCACTCGGGGTTACCGCTTCTGGATGCGAAATTTAACCCCGAGTGACGCTCGGGAATACCGGCAGGGAGGTTAAGATTCAAATTTAGTGCAGACAAGAGTATGTTTTAAGCAAGACCCTATGTTTTGAAATTAAGGCCCTGCAGGTGGACTAGTCAGACACAAACGCTGACTACAATAGCGTGTCTTTTGGCGTATCCTAATTTATGCTGCAACAGACAGTAGCAGCACTGAGATGGAAATTTAGTGCAGACAAGAGTATGTTTTTAGCACAAGGCTTTTAGTGTACCCTAATTTACGCTGCAACAGACAGTAGCAGCACTGAGATGCAAGTTTAGTGCAGACAAGAGTAGGTATTTAGCAAGACCCTAAGATTTGAAATTAAGGCCCTGCAGGTGGACTATGAAGAAATGAAGAAAAGGGAGGCGCTCCTTGTGTAGGATCCGGTGTTACTAAGGGGAGAAAGGGTTTATAATCTTTTGCTGCTCACCTGGTGTGGTTATGCTGCTGGCATAACCACAGATCAGCGCCTTGCTGCGTAGGTGCAGCCGCCGAAGTCCTCCGTTATGGGGTTTCCCCCAATCACATGACCTGTCAGCTGGGCTCCACGTCACCGCAGGTTCTCGCCGCTCCAGGAAATGAACAGCATAACGAACTTTGCTAAAAAAGTCCTGTAACCAGCAGCACCGCTCCGCTCAATAGGACAAGGATCAAAACAAAACGAAGGAACAGCAGATGTAGCGGGCGCTTAGACAGGACTGCAGGAGACGTAATTAATACTCCAAGGATTTAATAAAAATGCAATAAAAATACTGGTTATTTCCACAACATGTTTCGTACTACAATGAAGTTCACATTATATAGAGGCCAGAGAAATTAGCCCCATTGAAGTCAATTAACAATTAACATTCCACAAATTAGCTCCTTCACTTCAAAATAGTCTTACAATAGTATCTATCCCGATGCCATGTTAAAAAATACATAATAAAACATATATATATATGGATCTCCAATCACAATATATCAAGAATACATCTATCAAATAAAACGAAAGTGACAAAAATAAAACGAAAGTGACAAAAATATATATACATATAAAAATATTAAAATATATATAAAAGAATATACCCCTAATCCATGACAAAAAGGCCCTGCAGGTGGACTAGTCAGACACAAATGCTGACTACAATAGCGTGTCTTTTGGCGTATCCTAATTTACACTGCAACAGACAGTAGCGGCACTGAGATGCAAATTTAGTACAGACAAGAGTATGTTTTTAGCACAAGGCTTTTGGTGTACCCTAATTTACGCTGCAACCTAGAGGAGCAGCACTGAGATGCAAATTTAGTGCAGACAAGAGTATGTTTTTAGCACGACCCTAAGTTTTGAAATTAAGGCCATGCAGGTGGACTAGTCAGACACAAATGCTGACTACAATAGCGTGTCTTTTGGCGTATCCTAATTTACGCTGCAACCTACAGTAGCAGCAATTAGATGCTAAATTAGTGCAGAGAAGAGGTTTTTTTTAGCACAAGGCTTTTGTTGTACCCTAATTTGAGCTAAAACCTACTCCTGCCTATAGTGAGCTAAATAAATCTCTAAAAGCACGGTTTTTGGGATGGATGATCCTGGAAACCAGTCCCAGATGCGATGCAGGCTGGTATACTGGCACACCGAAGTTTGGTAGATACCCTGCCTCTGTGTATACTGCTCTAGTAGTCCTCAGAAGGACTGTTGTGGTAAAGAGACTGGCAGCCCTGTGCCTACACTAGCTGAAAGGCCACAAATCTGTCCCTCAATCAGCAGCAGCTCTCCCTACACTGACTGTCTAATGGCACAGAGTGACGAGTACAGCGCGGTCAGGCCTTATAAAGACCTGATCACGCTGTGCGGCCAGCCAATCACTGTAATGCCACAACCAACATGGCTGTGGCATTACAGTGTCTGTCAGCCAATCCCTGCATGCGGGCTGGCTCTGAAAAGAGCGCCAACATGCAGGGAGGTGGACCCCGAGCACAGCAAGAATATCGCGAGATTACTCGATGCTCGCCGAGTAGCCCGAGTACCATGATATTTGTGCGAGTACCGAGTAGTGACAAGCATACTCGCTCATCTTTAATCAGCAGTCAAACTAATAAAAGGTGATGTCCCATAAAGGGACTAAGTAAAAAAGTTAAAAAAATGTAAAAAAAAATTATAAAGAGCAAATAAAATCTAAAAAAAATATAATACCAATTAACACATATTTTAACTAAAAAAATAATTAAACAATAAATGTACACATTTTTTTTCGCCACATTTGGAACGACTCACTGTTTACAACTGTCACACTAGTTTACCCCTTCAGTGAACACAGTAAAAATTAAAAAATAAAAACTGGCAAACAATATGCTTTTTTCATCATATGGCCAAAAAAAGTGGAATCAATTGCGATCAAATAGTCACATGTAAATAAAAATGTTATCTGTGGAAACATCATCTTTTTCTGCAAAAATGCAAACTGTCACATAATTCCGTCAGTGAAAAATGTAAAACACTACAGCCCTCAGAACACAACAATGCAAAAACAATTCCTTTTCCATATTAAATTGTTTTAAAGTTGTTAAAGCGACAAATAAAAAAAATAAAGTCGTGTTATGGGCGGCTTCACACTGCGGTGCAGTCTGGTCTGGGCTGTCAGGAGTCAATCCCATGTTTGAGACTCTTAATCGAGGCTCCACGGACTTAATCTGTATATTCAAATTCCCAGGGGGCAATGCACCATGGATTTCACTGTGTTTGAGCGCTTTAGCCAGCTGCCCGCAGTGTTTTCCTCGACTGGTCTCCCTGAGATCAGTGAGTGCTTTGTGATGCCGGACCGGATTGGAACACAGCACCGGAGGGTAGAATATGCCCTCCGGTAGCTGGATCCCTCAGCTCGCAGCTCAGGGAGCTGTCCCCTGAGAAGTGGTGCTGAACCGCTTCATAGGGGATAGCTCCTGGTGCTGACTTGCAGCTCAGCAATGGCTCAGCTGCAGGAGCCGGCGTCCAGGAACCGGACACATTCACTGGCGGCTCCGGGAGCCGAGCTTTCCGACCTTGGAAAACCCCGGATCCTCCCGGACACCGCAAAACCGGATGGCAGATAGCACTGAAAAAGTGAAGTAGACAGATCAGGTAAATCATAATATATATATATATATGTGTATATTGTGTGTGTGTGTATATATATATATATTTCTTTTTAGTCCTAAATATTTATACACCTTTCTAGCAATGCAAATAAATGTGTGTGTAGTGCAATAAAACAGGAAAACACAAAAAATGTCAAAACCCAAAAATCATATATTTATAAATTAAGATATTTGGGAGGGGGAGTTTTTGGGAAATGACTAACACGGTTTGATGGGACCAAGGGTGTGTTATGGGTGGATGAGGGCATAAAACTAGGGTATTCAGGGCCACAAAGTGAAGGGGTGTTGAAGGTAATGGTATGGGAACAGATGGGGGTTGAACCACTTTTGGGGTGGTTGAGGTGGGGTGGAAGATGGGAGGAGGAGATGTTAAGGATGGATGAGAGGGCCAGGAGAGAATAGATGAATGTGTTTTTCCAAATTTACTCATCTTCCCTGAACGCATTGGAATGGGAGAATGGAGGACCTGCTGCTGGACTGATGCAAACTGCTGGTGGGCTGTTGACTGCTGGCGGTGGAGGGAGGCTGACTGCCGGTGGTGGATGTGAACCGAATGCTAGTGGTGGATGGGTGCCAAATGCTGGTGGTATAAAGGTGCTGCCTGTTGGTGGATGGATGCCAGCTGCTGGTGGTAAGGTGCTGATTACTGGATGTAAGGTGCCGACTGCTGAATTTAAGGTGCCCACTGCTGCTGGACCTGAGCTAGAGCAACCTTGCAGGCATTGATTGCATGAAGTTGCTGGGCAGGCAAAAGGAATTCCATCTGCCAGACAATAGACAGGAAATAATGGTGTGCTGGTCTATTAATTACATCAGCTTAAGGCTAGTTAAGGTGGGTTGTAATGTTACTAAACCCATCGGTCATTTGGTGAGCAGGTCCCTTAGCTGCACCATGAAATACCTGGATAAATTGTAAAAACTCCGGCATAACGCTCCCATACAAGTCCCTCTGGCGCTACCG
Organism: Allobates femoralis; assembly: GCA_033576535.1. Taxonomy (NCBI): domain Eukaryota; kingdom Metazoa; phylum Chordata; class Amphibia; order Anura; family Aromobatidae; genus Allobates; species Allobates femoralis. The sequence goes on along the minus strand of JARQOC010000157.1, from coordinate 31,197 downwards.
AGACGTCCCAAAACTGGCAGCATCAGAAGATTGGGATAGAGGAAAACCTCAGTGACCAGCAGTCTGCGCTCCAGCTTGTAAAGCCTGTCAGGATGCTGCTGCAGCAGTGGATGGCAGGGAAGAAATGTCAGACAGGTCACTGGTGCCAGTGGTGGCTGTCTCTTGAGGGACTGCTACAAAAGAGGAGGCTGCAGGTTCGAAGTTGCTGCCAATGGTTCTGGTGTAAAAGAAAACCCAAAACATTTAAAAAATATCTATAATGTTTGTGCACTGCAGGTGGAAAATTGGGTAATAAACATGGTCATGGATACACTTTTCTCATGAAATAGATGGTCATTCACCTTCGGCAAGTCAAGGCTCTTAGGACTGCCAGGGCGTGGTAATACTTTTAGGAAGCAAGCATTGCCCTGATCCACTTGGAGCCTGCATCTCCTTGTTGAACTCCATCTTGTAACGAGCCCTCAGCAACCGCCACCATCTCATGAGGTTTTTCCCTGCAAAAGAAAGAAAAAAATGGTTGTAAGCTACATTTTGCATCCATCAATATGACAAAGACCAAGCAATACTTACAGTATAACTTCTGCGCCCTAGAATCAATGTTCTGCATACCATCTATCAGCAACCCACACACTTCATCCCACAGCTGTAAAGTGTAGACAGCGTCAGAATGATGCCGGTGAGCATGGTCCAACAACGCTGGCCATCAAACAGGAGGGTAATCATTAGGTCCCCATGAATATACTCCTCTCCCGGCTGACCCTGGTTTGAACCGTGTGGAACCTAAAAACAAAAAACAACATTACAGACCGAAGATGACAAATCACAACCTTAAAAATATAAATGAATTAGGACTGTGTTGAAATGGACTACTTACACGTTGCTCACCAGCGCCACGCCCTTGACCCCGACAATCCAGGAAGAAGAGTTGTACACTTTGCTGCTCTTGCTCTCTCAGAAGAAATTTCAAGTGAAGATGTTAGATAATTTCTGCACTCATTACTTTAATTTGCAATAAATAAACACCATAAACCAGTTTGAAACAGGTTCTAAATTCGATCCTTTGTTGTACACCTGGTTATATGGAATATATGTTTAATCTCCTAATATCTACATATATTTCATATTCATTCCTCGCCTATAAAGCACAGGTAACATAATATACACCTGGTTATATGTAATGTGTGTTCATTTCCAAGTAATCAACAGATATTTCATGTTCATTCCCCATCTATAAAGTTCAGGTAACACAATATACAACCTGGTTATATGGGATATGTGTTCATTCTCCTGTTATCCACATATATTTCATGTTCATTCCACACCTATAATGCTCAGGTAACATAATATACACCTGGTTACATGGAATATGTGTTCATTCTTCTATTATCTACAGATATTTCATGTTCATTCCACACCTATAATGCTCAGGTAACATAATATACACCTGGTTATATGGGAAATGTGTTTATTCTCCTGTAATCTACAGATATTTCATGTTCATTCCCCATCTATAAAGTTCAGGTAACACAATATACAACCTGGTTATATGTGATATGTGTTCATTCTCCTGTTATCCACATATATTTCATGTTCATTCCACACCTATAATGCTCAGGTAACATAATATACACCTGGTTATATGGGAAATGTGTTTACTCTTCTGTAATCTACAGATATTTCATGTTCATTCCCCATCTATAATGCTCCGGTACCATAATATACACTGTTATATGGGATATGTGTTCATTCTCCTATTATCTACAGATATTTCACGCTCATTCCACACTTAAAATGCTCAGGTAACATAGTATACAGTTGTGGCTAAAAGTATTGACACCCCTGCAATTCTGTCAGATAATACTCAGTTTCTTCCTGAAAATGATTGCAATCACAAATTCTTTGGTATTATTATCTTCATTTAATTTGTCTTCAATGAAAAAACACAAAAGAGAATGAAGCAAAAAGCAAAACATTGATAATTTCACACAAAACTCCAAAAATAGGCCAGACAAAAGTATTAGCACCCTCAGCCTAATACTTGGTTGCACAATCTTTAGCCAAAATAACTGCGATCAACCGCTTCCGGTAACCATCAATGAGTTTCTTACAATGCTCTGCTGGAATTTTAGACATTCTTCTTTGGGAAACTGCTCCAGGTCCCTGATATTTGAAGGGTGCCTTCTCCAAACTGCCATTTTTAGATCTCTCCACAGATGTTCTATGGCAGAGGTCCCAACTCCAGTCCTCAAGGCCCACCAACGGTCCAGGTTTTCATTATTTCCTTAGAAATTTGACAGTTGGTAATTCAAACTCCTGCACAGGTGGTGATTCCAATTGTCAAATGCCAAGGAAATCCTGAAAACATGCACTGTTGGTGGGCCTTGAGGCCTGGAGTTGGGGACCTCTGTTCTATGGGATTCAGGTCTGGACTCATTGCTGCCACCTTAGAAGTCTCCAGCACTTTCTCTCAAACCATTTTCTAGTGCTTTTTGAAGTGTGTTGGGTCATTGTCCTGCTGGAAGACCCATGACCTCTGAGGGAGACCCAGCTTTCTCACACTGGGCCCTACATTATACTGCAAAATGTGTTGGTAGTCTTCAGACTTCATAATGCCATGCACACGGTCAAGCTATCCAGTGCCAGAGGCAGCAAAGCAACCCCAAAACATCAGGGAACCTCCGCCATATTTGACTGTAGGGACCGTGTTCTTTTCTTTGAATGCCTCTTTTTTTCTCCTGTAAACTCTATGTTGATGCCTTTGCCCAAAAAGCTCTACTTTTGTCTCATCTGACCAGAGAACATTCTTCCAAAATGTTTTAGGCTTTCTCAGGTAAGTTTTGGCAAACTCCAGCCTGGCTTTTTTATGTCTCGGGGTAAGAAATGGGGTCTTCTTGGGTATCCTACCATACAGTCCCTTTTCATTCAGACGCCGACGGATAGTACGGGTTGACACTGCTGTACCCTCGGACTGCAGGGCAGCTTGAACTTGTTTGGATGTTAGTCGAGTTTTTTTATCCACCATCCGCACAATCTTGCGTTGAAATCTCTTGTCAATTTTTTTTTTCCGTCCACATCTAGGGAGGTTAGCCACAGTGCCATGGGCTTTAAACCTCTTGATGACACTGCGCACGGTAGACACAGGAACATTCAGGTCTTTGGAGATGGACTTGTAGCCTTGAGATTGCTCATGCTTCGTCACAATTTGGTTTCTCAAGTCCTTCTTTGTCTTCTTTCTTTTCTCCATGCTCAGTGTGGTACACACAAGGACACAGGACTGAGGTTGAGTCAACTTTAATCCATGTCAACTAGCTGCAAGCGTGATTTAGTTATTGCCCACACCTGTTAGGTGCCACAGGTAAGTTACAGGTGCTGTTAATTACACAAATTAGAGAAGCATCACATGATTTTTCTAACAGTGCCAATACTTTTGTCCACCCCCTTTTTTATGTTTGGTGTGGAATTATATCCAATTTGGCTTTAAGACAATTCTTTTTGTTTTTTTTCATTGAAGACAAATTAAATGAAGATAATAATACCAAAGAATTTGTGATTGCAATCATTTTCAGGAAGAAACTGAGTATTATGTGACAGAATTGCAGGGGTGTCAATACTTTTGACCACAACTGTACACCTGGTTATATGGGATATGTGTTCATTCCATGTGTAAGATACCCAAGAAAAATTTTATACATCTGCATAATCTTTCTGTAATAAGTTATTATCTTCATTCTTTTTATGTATTCCTTTTCTTCATTCCTTTTGGTATGTCCCCATAATGTGTACTGTTATTGTGAGGATAGCAGAGGCAAATCATTACATTGGTCGATTCAGCCCTGCAAGGTCTCCCCTCCCCCATGGGAACATGGTAGCTTTCTATATCTCCAATTTTTTATTGATCATCATCATCACTCCTCTGTGGAATGTAGAATGATCCACGCCCCCAACACACCTCCTGATCTCTGCTCCTGCATGAAGATGTCAAACTGAAGATTCTGAGTCCCATGAGGGGGGTGGTCAGACCTGGGGAGCAGGTATGATTTTATCAATTCAAAATCTAGATCTATAGATCCTAGAACTGCAGTGTACAGCTCTGCTTCATCATGTAGCAGGGCAGGAACTGTACTAAAATGTTTTCTCCCACTGGAGTTCCCCCTTAAGTAAGTTTGCTGGCAAAATAAATCAAGTGTAGAAGTCAGAGCCTCAGATAGGCTGACAGCTTTATTTCAGAGTCAGACAGGGAGATGATTGTTCATTTAGCTCCTATCTTATAGGAGCTCCGCTCCCTGGTCCCGATCTCCACACGCTCCGCACCCCGGGTCTCCGCATGCTCCTCTCCCTGGTCCCGATCTCTGCATGCTCAGCGTCCCCTGTCACCGCACGCTCTGCTCCCCGGTCTCTGCACACTCTGCTCTCCCTGTCTTGGCATGCTCCTCTCCCCGGTCTCCGCAAGCTCCGCTCCCTGGTCCCGGTCTCTGCATGCTCTGCTTCCCCTGTCACTGCATGCTCTACTGTTGCTGTCACCGTCGCTCCCCTCCCCCGGTCTCCGCACGCTCCACTCCCCTGGTCTCTGTACGCTCCTTTCCCTCAGTCTTCACACACTCAGCTCCCCCGGTCTCCATATGCTCAGCTCCCCCGGTCCTGGTCTCCACACACTCAGCTCCCCCGGTTCTGGTCTCCATATGCTCAGCTCCCCTGGTCCTGGTCTCCACACATTCAGCTCCCCCTGTGCTGGTCTCCACACACTCAGCTCCCCTGGTCCTGGTCTCCACATGCTCAGGTACCCTGGTCTTGGTCTCCACAAGCTCAGCTCCCCCGTTCCTGGTCTCCACACGCTCTGCTGCCCCAATCCTGGTTTCCACACACTCAACTCCCCTGGTCCTGGTCTCCACAGCTGTGTGCTGGAAAAATAGAGCTTTGCCTCTAACAAGAGCTGTTTTAAGATGGAAGAATAATTTAACCTCATCCTACCTAATACATTATCTATCCCTCGCTCTACTCTGACTTTGTTCTGGGGCTTCAGCTCTGAAAAGAGCTATTTTGGTGGTATTATGGAACTAGTCAGTGGCTTCTTTAAACTGTCCCTTATCGAGTATCTCTCCCTCCCTACTCTACACTGAATTAGAATGCACTGCAGGTAGCCCTCAAAGGGGCATTTGTGTTATCAAGAGGCCTAAATACTCTCCATAGCAGCTGCTCAATCACTCTCTATGTTCTACAATGCCGGCTCCGGATGCAATGGCAGCGGCAGGGCTTAAATAGACTCTATGACGCTGCTCAGCCAGCCAATCACAATAATGCCACAACCAAGATGTCTGCGGCCTAAGGGTACCTTTACACGCCGCTACAACAGGATGGATACAACACGCTACAGGCTACAAATGTAGCTTGTAGCGTCAATATAGCCCGTAGTAGCGGCGTGTGAAGATGGTAGGAGGCAGCCGGCAACAGATACATCTGTTTCCGAGCCCTGCTCGAAAACAGATGGCTACAAAGCCGATTGTAGCAAGCTGTATCGGCGTGTAAAGAAGGAGCAGAAGGGATGTCTACACACCAGGCTAAGTACCTGGTATGTAGCTGGGGCGTGACACAGGCTCCGGGATACCGCGCCCCTTCAGCGATCATTGGAGGAAGCTCCTGCGTTATGATTGGCAGTCGCTGCATAGGGAGGCATATTTAAGGAGCTGACCAGTCACACTACACAATTGCTCGAGCGTCATGTATTAATCAGCCTCCTGCGATGCCTGCCCAATCATGGGTTTCTTGCTTTGTCCTATCATCGTACGGACGTCTCGTAATCCACAATTGTGGCACGCCTATGTGCTGTCCCTGCTGCACCAGGTCCGCCCATATTAGCTTGTTGTAGCGGTGTGTAAATGAGGTAACGTACGCTACAGATGGCTACTTGAGACACCCGGCGATGTAGCTAGCTAGAGATGTAACGTAGCGTAGCGCACCTTGTGGCGGCGTGTAAAGGTGTTGCGTTTACCGTTTGTAACCGTTTGAGCGTGCTCGTGCACGTGAAGTAGCGGGTTGTATCCATCCTGTCGTAGCGGTGTGTAAAGGTACCCTTACTGTTATTGTTTAGAAGCCCAGCATGTTTAGTGGCTGCAAAGGAGACGCCAAAACTGCAGGGTGGGACATCCGAATATAGCTAGGCGAGTACACAAATGCTCGCAGAATAACGAGTAACCCGAATACCGTACTATCTATTCGAGTAGTGAATGGTAACAGATATACTTGCTCATCACTAATATCCACATGTAAACACATCCTAAAGTTTCCAAGGACTATAAGGTCAATTTTACAAACTTTTATTCTATCTCCGCAAAACAAAACAAAAAAAAAACAACTTTTAGATGGTACATAGACTTTTAGACAACTTGATTTCATGTGTGAAATAAAAATCTACAAATCAGATTATTCATAAAAAAGGAAAGCAGCACTCCAAATAGTATCCACACTGCCTTTATTCGGCCTTCAGGTACATAGTGCAATGTTTCAGGCCAGTGGCGTAACTTCAGGCCCAGGGGCCCCGATGCGAAAGCTTCAACGGGGCCCCCAATTATTGCCAATCTTTAATAGTAGTAGTCTTTTTCTATGGGCAAAAGGGACTTTTGGGGCCCCCCTAGGCTGCAGGGCCCGGGTGCGATCGCAACCCCTGCACCTATTGTAGTTACGCCCCTGTTTCAGGCTAATGAGCCTTTCTTCTGGCTAGAAACGTTGTACTATGCACCTGAAGGCCGAATAAAGGCAGTGTGGATACTACTTGGAGTGCTGCCTTCCTTTTTTATGAATATTTGAAGTAAGCGGATGGGATTAGTTTTATCGGATTAGTTTTATGTTGTCTAACGCCTGAAAAATCAGTCCAGAGTGTCAGCCACTAAATTTCTTCCTTCTGTCTAACTCGCTACCCACAGCCTGTTGTCAAGTGTAATCTGTGTAAAGCGGACCTGGGCAAAGTGCGACCCACGGTCAACATCGTGCCCTCTGGCTGTTCCAGTTCGGATGGACTAAGATAGTGATAGGCTGAAAACAAACAGTGGCCCACAGGCTGCAACGGGCCCTCAGCCGCCCATCTGATGATATCACCACTATCTCCATCCTCAGGCTGCACATAGCGGTAAATAAATTAGTGGAGGAAGGAGCCAACGACTACATGTGCCGCAAGTCAGTGTGTGCGACTGAGACAGTAGACGCAATGACATCACATCATTTTGTTTTCTGTATGGAGAGAGAGTCTCAGCAAAAAAGACTGGAGCAGAGTGCTGGGAGTATGTGGTGTTTTATATATACAGTCCCGCTCATCATTATTGGCACCCATGAAGTTTAAGTGAATAATGTGGAATATCTCCTGAAAAAAAATGAATCAAGTATGACAGCTTTTTTATGTAGAGACTCGTGTTAAATGCAAAAGAGCAAATGATAAACAACAATTTAATACAGAAAAACAAGGGAGGGAAAAGTTGAAAAACCTAAAGCTGCTGTGACACTGGTATTGGCACCTTTACATTAAATTAGTATGAAAACACATTTTGACTGTCCTGTGGTAAATCACAAATGAGAATCACCAGTGATGAATTGTCAGTGCCCATGTGACATGAATTAGCCAATGAATGATTTCAGTGTTTTAATAAGCCACATGTTAGGTCCTGTTCCTTTGTCAAAATGTTGAAGACAAAGGAGTTGTCTGAGGACATCAGAACTGCTTTTATTAACAAACACAAGACTTCTATAGGATATAAGACTACCTCCAAAGACATTGATATTCCAGTTTCGACAGTGCGCAATGTTGTTAAGACCTATGCCAAGCATGGAACCATGAAGAACCTCCCTGGACGTGGGGCAAAGAGGAAAATTGACAAGAAATGTCTACAAAGGTTGGTGCAAATTGTGGAAAAAATACCATGTCAAGCATCCAAAGACCGGAAAGCCAACTCAGAACAGTCTATGGTCATGGTTTCAACAAGTACCATACGCCACACACTAAACCTAGCAGAGCTTTATGGGCGAAGTCCAAGCTAGAAACCATTGCTGAAGAAAAGACATAAAAAGGAACAAGAGGGTCATGACTCTAACGGCCACGTCACACCTGGCGACGGATGCCGGAGATGTTGGCGGCAACGGGCGGGAGCGCGCACGTTTTTGGTGCCCCGCCAGCGTCGCCGTCCCGCATTTACATGGGGCGACACCTCGGGCGATGCACTGGAGATCTGACAGGCGGCATCGCCGCCGGGGTGTCTCAAAACCCCAGCGGCGATGCAGTACAATGGGAGCCTGTGGCTCCCATCGCCTGTCAGGTCGCAGTCGGCTGTTTACATGGGGCGATGTGTACACATTGCCCCAGATCGTCCATCAAATGCCTCGCCCTCGCCTAGTTACATAGGGCAACGCATTGGCGACGTCGGCAGCAATAGGCCACGCCCCAGCATCGCATAAAATATTGCCGCCGACGTCGCCAGGTGTGATGGTACCCTAAGAGAATTAAGTATGCAAGTCTTCCATTGTTTTAAGGCTGTGTATTGCTGATTCAATGTGAATTACCTGACCCCTTCATCCGCTCTGTCAGACTCATGACTCATAGCAATCTTATGTATGCGGCTTGAAATATAGCCAATGAGAGCAGTCTTTTTCCACCAATCCTCACCAGGAGTTATATGCTAGATGGCTTCTATCTAGGGTCTTCGGCACCGGCTACGGGGATCAGAACCTGGATTATACTATTACATGGACTTCAGCATCTGATGCTAGGATTCAGCTGAGATATCAGAGACTACGTAAGGAAGAAGCCTAAGTTGGGACAAATTGGTCACCTGGCTACAGACTTTGCTGTGCTTGGTTGACTTCCTAAGCCTGTCGCTATACCTTTCTCGGTGAGTGACCGCGGAAGGCGGGGTGCTGCTGGATTGGAGTAAGTGGCCCTGGAAGCCCCGAGGCATGAACATTCTAATCCCTGGTGAGCCAGCGGAAGGGTGAGATTCTGTTGCCTGTTACAATTTATGTTTTGCTTGGTTATGTGTTATATGCTTTTAAATGTTGGGGATCCAATAAAGACTTAAGGCCACTTTACACACAGACATCTGTGACCAACTTCTGAACAGATCTCTGGTTGCAGTGAAATTATGGACACATTGTTCTATTTTGTGGCTGTGTACAAATGTAACAATATGTCCATGATTTCACTGCAACCAGAGATCTGTTCAGAAGTTGGACACAGAAGTTGGTGTGTGTAAAGCGGCCCTTACTATTGTGGCTCTCTCACCCTGTTTTGTCTGAGTAGTGTTCCGCCCACAGTTAACCCCTTCACCACCCATCCTGTTTTGACCCTAAAGACCTTGCCATTTTTTGCAATTCTGACCAGTGTCCCTTTATGAGGTAATAACTCTGGAACGCTTCAACGGATCTTAGCGATTCTGAGATTGTTTTTTCATGGCATATTGGGCTTCATGTTAGTAGTAAATTTAGGTTGATAATTTTTTTTTTATTTGTGAAAAAAATCAAAAATTTGATGAAAATGTAGAAAATTTTGCAATTTAAAAATTTAGAATTTTTATTCTGTTAAACCAGAGAGTTATGTGACACAACATAGTTAATAAATAACATTTCCCACATGTCTATTTTACATCAGCACAATTTTGAGAAAAAAAATATTTTTTGGTAAGAAGTTATAAGGGTTCAAAGTTCATCAACAATTTCTCATTTTTCCAGCAAAATTAACAAAACCATTTTTTTAGTGACCACATCATGTTTGAAGTCCTTTTGAGGGGCCAATGTAAGGGCCACTTTACACACACCAACTTATCTGTCCAACTTCTGACCAATTTGCTGGTTGCAGTGAAATCATGGACACATTGTTACATTTGTACACAGCACAAAATGGAGCAATGTGTCCATGATTTCACTGCAACCAGTAAGTTGTTCAGAAGTTGGACAGATAAGTTGGTGTGTGTAAAGTGGCCCTAAGGCTGCATTCACACTCCACGTATTTGCAGCGTATTTTTACGCAAGTGCTCTTGCAGTTTTTGTAGCCAAAACCTGGAGTGGCTGATTAAAACCAGCAGTGGGTGATTAAATACAGGAGTGGAGCACTTGTTTCTATTAGACTTTTCCTGTGATTGTTCCACTCCTGGTTTAGGCTACAAAAACTGCAAGAGCACTTGCGTAAAAATACGCTGCAAATATGCAGCGTGTGAACGCACCCTTACAGAAAATACCCAAAAGTGACACTATTCCTAAAACTGCACCCCTCAAGCAACTCAAAACTTCATCCAAGAAGATTATTAACCCTTCAGGTGCTTCACAGGAACCAAAGCAACGTGGAAGGAAAAAATGGACATTTTAATTTTTCCAACAAAAATGTTCTTTTAGCCTCAATTTCTTCATTTTCACATGGGCAACAGGATAAAATGGATCCTAAAATTTGTTGGGCAATTTCCTTGAGTACACAGATGCCTCATGTGTGGTCATAAACCACTGTTTGGGCGCACGGCAGGGCTCAGAATGGAAGGAGCGCAATTTGACGTTTGGAGCTAATTTTCTATTCAAAAAGTCAAATGGCGCTCCCTCCCTTCTGAGCCCTGCCGTGTGCCCAAACAGTGTTTATTACCACATATGAGGTGTCGGTGTACTCAAGAGAAATTGCTCGACAAATTTTAAGATCCATTTTATCCCGTTGCCCATGTGAAAATGAAAAAATTAAGGCTAAAAGAACATTTTTGTGAAAACAAAGTACTTTTTTATTTTTACGGATTAATTTGTAAAGCACCTGGGGGTTCAAAGTGCTCACTATGCATCTAGATAAGTTACTTGGGGGGTCTAGTTTCCAAAATGGGGTCACTTGTGGGAGAGCTCCAATATTTATGTACACAGGGACTCTTCATTCCCAACATGGTGTCCGCTAAAAAGCGGAGCTAATTTTCCATTCAAATTGTTAGCGGACACCGTGTCTCATATGGAGAGCCCTTGTGTGCCTAAGCATTGGAGCTCCTCCAAAAGTGACCTCATTTTGGAAACTAGACCCCCAAGGAACTTATCTAGACGCATAGTGAGCACTTTGAACCCCCAGATGCTTCACAAATTGATCTGTAAAAATGAAAAAGTACTTTTTTTTTCCACAAAAAAATTATTTTTTCATTTTTTACAGATTAATTTGTGAAGCACCTGGGGTTCAAAGTGCTCACCACCCATCTAGATAAGTTCCTTACGTGGTCTAGTTTCCAAAATGGGGTCACTTCTGGGAGAGCTCCAATGTTTAGGCACACAAGGGCTCTTTATATGAGACATGGTGTCCGCTAACAATTTGAATGGAAAATTAGCTCCAATTGTTGGCGGACACCATGTTGCGTATGAAGAGCCCCTGTGTGCCTAAACATTGGAGCTCCCCCACAAGTGACCCCATTTTGGAAACTAGACCCCCCAAGGAACTTATCAAGATGCATAGTGAGCACTTTGAACCCCCAGATGCTTCACAAACTGATCTGTAAAATTGAAAAAGTCCTTTTTTTTTTCCACAAAAAGTTACTTTTTTCATTTTTACAGAATAATTTGTGAAGCACCTGGGGTTTCAAAGTGCTCACCACCGATCTAGATAAGTTCCTTGGGGGGTCTAGTTTCCAAAATGGGGTCACTTGTGAGGGAGCTCCAATGTTTAGGCACACAGGGGCTCTCCATACGTTACATGGTGTCCGCTAATGACTTGAATGGAAAAATTAGCTCCAATTGTTAACGGACACCATGTCGCGTATGGAGAGCCATTGTGCAGGGCCGGCGTTAAGGAAGGGGCAGACTGGACAGTTTCCAGGGTCCCACTCTCTTAGGGGCCCCAAAAGAGCTGCACTGAAAATAGCATTAAAACAGTAAAAAAAAAAATGAAAAAATACACATATTTGGTATCGCTGCGTTCGTAAGAATCTAAGCTATCAACATGTGAAGTAAATCCAATTGGTAAATGGCGTAACAGAAAAATAAAAAACACCAGAATTATGTATTTTGGCCACCACATTGTTACAATACAATGCAATAAAAGGCAATCAAAATATTGTATCTGACTCAATATGGTATCAGCAAAAATGGCAGCTCAGGCCGCAAAAAGTAAGCCTCACATAGCCCTGTATCTTGAAAAATTAAAACATTTATGGGTCTTGGAAAATTACGAATAAAGCAAATTTTTGTTTTATTTTTTTATTTTTGTCAAATTTCAGTTTTTTTTTTCATCAATGAAATAAAAAAAAATGTTAGGTATCTGTTTATTCTGACTTAGGGCGGCTTCACACTGCGGCACAATCCGGTCTGGGTCTGTCCGGGAGGACCCTGACAGCCGCGGACCGGATCAGCACACAGGACTGGGGTGCTATTATGTCCTCCGGTCCGGTGTGCAGCGCACGCAGTCCCCGCTGCTGATATGTCAGGACCGCGGGCGCCGCGGTCCTGACCTGTCAGCGGCTGCAGCTGCGTACACTGCACACCGGACCGGAGGGCATAATAGCACCCCAGTCCTGTGTGCTGATCCGGTCCGCAGATGTCAGTGTCCTCCCGGACAGACCCGGACCGGATTGTGCCGCAGTGTGAAGCTGGCCTTAGATAATCAACTTATGAGGTCGCTTTTACCATATAGTTAACATGATAAATAAAAGACTCAAAAAAAACATTGTGGAATTGCACTTTTTTTTTTTGAATTTCAAAGCACTTGAATTTTTTTCTCATTCTCCAGTTTGTTTTGTGTTAGAATGAATGATGTCATTCAAAAGTACAACATGTTCTGCAAAAAATCAAACCCTGATACGGCTATGTGGAAGGAAATATAAAAAAAAATATGACTTTTAGAAGATAGGGAGGAAAGGACAAAAATGAAAAATCGCTCAGTGGTGAAAGGTAATAGTAGCAGGAGCGCCCCCACAGGCTTTAATCTTCACGTTTTCATAATGGCTGTAATTAGAGTTAGGGGACCTCCTTAATTCCTAAATTTGAAAACAATTATCAAGCAGAACTTACAAGGCATTAAAGGGGATGTCAAAGATTAATAATAATAATAATAATAATAATCTTTATTTATATAGTGCCGACATATTCCGCAGTGCTTCACAATTCAGCAGAGGTATATGTATAAACAATCATAAGTAACAGTTAACAGAAAATACAATGTAATGCAAAACAAAATACAATACAATGCAAAAAACAATACAATACAATATAAAGCATAATACAATACAACAAGTAGAGCAAAATAATGAAAGCTCTGCTCATAAGAGCTTACAATCTAACAATGATTAATAAACCTTTACTACATTCTTTCAAAAACAGCACCACCCCTTACTACAGGTTGCATGTGGTATTGCAGCATAGGCCCATTCCCTTCAATTAAGCTGAGCTGCAATATCACACATAATCTGTAGAAAGGGGTGGCACTGTTTTTGAAAGAAATCAGTCATGTTGATAGAATTATGGACAACTTCTTTAAAGAGGACCTGTCACCAAACCAGGCATGGTGATCTAATTACAGCACTGGATGCAGCATGTCTGCTGCTGCCAGGCAAGGTGTCCCCCAGCCATTGAGCCCCCCTGTACCCCAAGTAAATACACTTAGAAAACTTACATCCTGCAGCCAGAAAGGAGGTGGCTAGAGGCTGGAGCCAAAGGGCAGATTCACACCCCCTGCATGTTTAATCTGCCCACCGCTGCCTCCCTGATGCCAATCACTGTCTCCCTCTTCTGCAGCATAACAGAGTTTTTTTGTTTTTTTTAACAAATGGCCGTTTAGCCCCACCCTTGAGGTGACGTCACCGTTTATACCCGCCCTGCTCTATGTTAACCATGGAGCAGGGCGGGGAAAGGCGGTGACGTCACTGCAGGGGGCGGGGCTAAATGGCCATTTGTAAAAAAAACAAAAAAAAAAAAAAAACAAACTGTTATGCTGCAGAAGAGGGAGCCAATGATTGACAGCGGTGGGCAGATTAAACATGCAGGGGGTGTGAATCTGCCCTTCGTCTCCAGCCTCTAGCCACCTCCTTTCTGGCTGCAGGATGTAGGTTTTCTAAGTGTATTTACTCGGGGTACAGGGGGGGCTCAAGGGCTGGGGGACCCCTTGCCTGGATGCAGCAGACATGCTGCATCCAGCGCTGTAATTAGATCACCATGCCTGGTTTGGTGACAGGTCCTCTTTAAGGTCAACACTTCCACTAGTGACCCCAGAACAAGCCAAGACCACCAGGATGGGCCTTAACACCTTAACAATGGCCCACTGTAAAAAAAAAATGGCAGCATTACAGGGTACTTATTCTGTTCTGACGTGTAAATAAGTCATAAAAGAAAAGGCCCTGTAGCGCCCCCCCCAGTGCCTGAAAATCTCTGGGGTTTCAACTACCGGGGGTAGCTGAGACCCTGAAGATTAGCAATCAGGCCGTTTTTTTTTTTTACTGGCCTTGTGATGACCAGTATATACCGTAAACCGGTATATACCGGTCATCACATGTCAATACAGTAAATAATAAATGATTTCTTTGTCATGCAACCTGATCAAACATTGCATGACAGAGAAATGTCTTCCCCCGGTCCCCCCTCAACCTCCGGTGTCGGTACACAAACCCTGGTGCCGGTATACAACCCCCCTCCCCCTATCCAAAATGGCGCTGAAGCAAGCCCGGTCCCCCTTCCCCCCTGACCTGTCTTCCCGGTCCTCCCGGAAACCTCGGGTGCTGCTGCAAAAGGCTCCTCTCATCTAACATGGTGCCGGAGCACGCAGCAAGGCACCCCGCAGCCTGGTGATTGCTCCAATCTGGCTCCCTGTTCCCCCCTCCTTTCCCCCCGACCTTTTTCCCTAGACCCCACCTCCCCCCGAGACCTCCGGTGCCGGTGCACGATCTCTGTTTCTATCCCATCTGACATGTCCCCAGCTGTACGGTGCTGTTCCCTGGTCCACCAGCCCCCCGGTTCACCCCCCTGTGCCACACAGTAAATTGGTGATTCCCCGTGGCCCTCCTTCTTCTTGTTCTTCTTTCCAAAATGGCCCGACACATGCGCAGTGTGACGGCCATAATCTGCCTCCTGCACATAGCAAGCAAA
Source organism: Allobates femoralis (assembly GCA_033576535.1). Classification (NCBI taxonomy): domain Eukaryota; kingdom Metazoa; phylum Chordata; class Amphibia; order Anura; family Aromobatidae; genus Allobates; species Allobates femoralis. The sequence goes on along the minus strand of JARQOC010000157.1, from coordinate 16,143 downwards.
CAAAAATTTTGATTGGTTGCTGAGATTTGAAGCATATGATAGATCCTATCACAGGGATCAAATCCACAATATTTTATAAATATGGCTGCACTTAGGTCTGCCTCCCTCCTCTCTCCTTTCAAGTCGTTTTTGGGAGAGAAAAGAGACAGAGAACCTGCTGCCATTTGTGAAGAAAAAACAAATCGACCAATTTTTTTCCGTCCGTCAATTTATGATCACCCCTGTGATCATCCCCTCCTCCGTCATCCCCTCCACCATCATCCCCTCCTCTATCATTCCTCTCATCAAATAATTTTGTTTATTTTTTATTTTATTCTCCATCAATCTTTTTCTTAGGCTAGGGTTAGGTGTAGGGTTAGGGTTAGGTGTAGGGTTAGGGTTAGGTTAGGGTTAGGCTATTTCCATGATAATTCCCAAGTCCCCTCAAGAACTGACCATAATTATGACAGACTTTGCAAACTTAGACCCCTAATTCCCCTCCTGAAGGAATCCTTTCTCAATTCATACATACCAGAACAAAATATATTAGTTGCAAGTCCCTAATGAGCTACAAAGGCCGTCTATCCTTCAGGCAATTTATCCCCTCCAAGCGAGCCAAGTATAGCATACAGTTATACAAAATGTGTGAAAGTAGCAGTGGGTACACTAGTACATTCCTGATTTATTAGGGTAGGGACCGACAGATAAGCCCACCTAACTGTTCCCAGACAATTGGCATCCCAGGGAAAATTGTCTGGGAGCTAATGACCCCATTTTTGCAATAAGGGTACCACGTGTACATGGACAATTACTACACAAGCATCCCCCTATGCCAAGCCCTACAAGCTGCAAACACAGGGGCCTGTGGGACAATACGGAAAAAACCGTGTGGGCTTGCCGTCACAGTTGGTGTCCAGACGTCTAGAGAAGGGGGCGTCATTTTCACTGGCAAGTGACAAAATGCTTGCCATAAAATAGAATGACCGCAAGGATGTCTTCTTGCTTACCACCCTGCCTTCGGACACCACTATGATTGTCAGAGACAGGGGCGCCACCAGGGACAAACAAAAACCCATTTGTCTGACCGATTACAACAAACACATGGGTGGCATGGACCTGTCCGACCAGGTGCTCCAACGATACCTGGTGAAGCGGAACACGAGGGCCTGGTATAAAAAGGTGGCAATCTATCTCATCCAGATTGCCACCTATAATAGCTTTGTTTTTTTATAAAAAATCTCAAGGAACCCTCACCTTCCTGCAATATCAGGAGAGGGTTATCGAGTCTCTCATATTTGACTCCAGGGCACCGGAGGCACCCTTTGAGTCAGAGGATGTCAGGAGACTATCAGAGAAACACTTTATTCACTTCCTCCCACTCCCACCAGATTACATCCTCAAAAAAGGTGTAAAGTCTGTAGCAAGCATGGTAGAAGTGATTCTTGCTTTTACTGCCCCACATGCCTATCCCAACCTGGACTTTGCATCTCCCCCTGCTTCAAAATCTACCACACATCTCCCAATTATTAGGTGTTATCGTTAAAATAAAAACAAATTGTGTGGTACCCTTTTTTTGTCTTCACATAATTTTTATTTTCTACTTAGGGCGCCCCTTTATAGATTGGACTTATTAGAAAATTTACTATTGTCACCAGTAAAACACATTTTACACCATTTCTCGAAAAATTCCAAAACTTCATCACACACATACCAAACTATTATTCAGACACATTCTCATCCACATGTCCACATCTGCGTACCCCAGAATGTGGACCCCACAAATATTCTTCAAATGTCTGATCTCATCTGACAAATAATTCGAAGACTTGATCACTCACATACCAAACTATTATTCTGACACATCTCATCCACAAGACCACGTCTGCGTACCCCAGAATGTGGATCCCACAAATGTTCTTGAAATGTCTGATCTCATCTGACAAATAATTCGAAGACTTGATCACTCACATACCAAACTATTATTCAGACACATCTCATCAACAAGACCACGTGTGCGTACCCCAGAATGTGGACCCACAAATGTTCTTGAAATGTCTGATCTCATCTGACAAATAATTTCAGGACTTGATCGCTCACAAAGTTTTATCACCAGTTATCTTAGTTTGACTAGTATTCCAACTATGTCTTGCTACACAAAACTTTTCTTGGCATCTACATTACTTATATATTTATATTGGTGATATGGCATGATCATTTTATTGGAGGATCTCCAACAATGAGGCTGTTCCATATTCATACACGATGGGCTTTACCGCATGGTTCTTGCTAAACGTCTTGTACCGGACAATAAGTTTAGAATCCTTGTGTTTTGTGCATATAGCGGTTCCGACCTTGGCGAGTTGGAGTCTGTTATGGTGCACCACGTCGACTGGCACATTTGTCCCTCATATAGGGATTGATGGTGCTAAACAGACGTTGTGCAACCAGTCTCTGAAAGATGAACTTGTCCTTCTAGAGCCCTTCTGGTGTTCCTTCATCTCTGGAACAAGCACAAGTTTGCCACATACATGGCTGGATTTTCCTCCACGTTTTGCCCTTTACTCCATTACAGTTTTTTGTTCCTGCTGCAATATATGCAATTGCAGAACAACTGTTTTATGAGCAAGACTAAGATTGATCATCATCAAATGTGTTTTTAGGGGCATGCCGCCCTTCATGAGTAATATATCCTGGATGGATTTTCATGTTTGGTAGCACAAAGTCTTGAAAAACTTTGAATGGGTCCTGGAATTCCATCAATTTTACCCTGAAGATGGAATGCTACATGAAAACTGTGGGATCAAACTACTCAGTACCTCCCTAGATAAATACAATTACAGGGTAAGGCTGTGGTCACAGTTGACATGCGTTTTTTAGAGCCTTTTAAAAACTCATGCTTTTTAACATGCGTATTGGGATGCAGGATCTCGCCGCCATCACCAGAAATCTCAAAAGAGACCGTTTGTAGCTGCGGAGAGGGGTCCCACTGTGGTGCAGCATGAAGAGACTCGGGCCAAGATCACCGGGATAGCCCGTGACCAATCTAATAATCTTCACGACCTCTGACCAAAACTTCTCAAGTCGTGCGCACTCCCAGAATATATGAAGCAATGTACCCTCCACCTCGCCACACCTCCAACACTTTGCATCAACAGAAGGGAATATTTTATGCAGTTGCGAGGGGACTCTGTACCATCTAGTCAACAGCTTATAATTAGCCTCCTGTAATCGAGAGCATATGGAGGTAGAATGCGCTAATGTGTATATATCTGATCTCTGCTCTGTTGACAATTCCAGTCCCAAGTCTGCCTCCCAATTCAGCATAAACTGTGGAGTCGGTGCATCCGGAGGGGAGATTAAGAATGCATATGATCTCGATAAGGCGTGCCTACAATCACCCTCGTTCTGACATAGGTTTTCAAACAGTGTCTTAGGTCTGTGGTAGGTCGATTTTGCTGGGAGCGATCGTAAATGATGTGTAAGTTGAAGACATCTCCAGAATCCTAATGCTATTGGACGCGATATCAGGTTAAGCTGCTCAAGAGAAGCCCAAACGTCCCCATCACCCCAACTCCCGACTCTGTCCATTCCATCAGAGATCCATCTTTGAAATATGGGATCATCTATGCTAGGTTTAAAGTCAGGATGACTCAGAACAGGGGACATGGTCGAAGCATGCGGAATTATGGATGCCCTTATTAATTTATGGTTACAGATCTTAAGGGTGGATCCAATCGTTGGGTGTCCAGTGATTGTCTCCTCATTCCGCAGCTTTACCCATGGCAATGTTTGGAGTCTAAGTGGGGTGAAGTCCTGCTCTATTTGGACCCACAGTTTGTTCTCGCCATGTCGACACCAGTCTATTATACGCGCGAGGCGACTGGCTAGATAATATAATTTAACGTCCGGAAGGTTTACTACACCATCAGCCCTACGCCTATGTAAGATAGCTTTTGCCACTCTTGGTTTCAGTCTATTCCAGATAAATCTTGTCTGAATTTGGGAGACTGACCTAAAGAACGACGCTGGGATATTAATGGGAAGCGTCTGTAGATAGTATAAAATCCTCGGTAAAATAGTCATTTTAAAAAGGTGACATCTGCCCATCCATGTAAAGGTAGATGACAACCATCTATCGCACTCCGATCTAATGGAAGTTAAGAGGGCGGGGAAGTTCGCTCCATAGAGATCCCGAACCTCTGGAGTAAGCTGTATTCCCAGGTAGCGAAGTGCTTTGGGAGACCAATGAAATGCAAAAGCGCCTTTCAACTAATCAGCCAGATCAGCAGGAAGCGAGACACCCAAGGCCTCCGACTTGGATCTATTAATTTTTAAAATTGGGGAGAACACGATATCTCTCAAACTCTTTCAGTAAATTTGGGATGGAGACTCTAGGGTTCGTCACAAACAACAAAAAGTCGTCAGCATAAGCAGCTATTTTATGCATATATAATTTCAATCTTAAGCCACCATTCCCCCTGATATGTCGTAGCAGTGGCTCCAATGTCAGGATAAAAATCAGCGGGGATAACGGACATCCCTGACGTGTGCCATTGGCAATGTCAAAAGATTCAGATAGAATACCATTCACCCGAACCCTTTCTGACGGGACTCAGTAGAGGGACAACACCCAATCAAGCATCCTCACTCCCAAGCCAATATGTTTTAGTGTCTCCTCAATGAGGGACCAATGAATGCAATCGAACGCTTTCTCGGCGTCCGTAGAAAGCAACATCAGTGGGGTGTTAGAAACTTTTGCGTGGTGGAGTAAGTTAATGGCCTTGGTAGTGTTGTCCCTAGCCTCACGCCCGCCGACGAATCCCGTTTGATTCGGATGCACTATATCAGGAATGAATGGTGAGAGTCTGGCCGCCGAAATCTTAGCAAACAATTTGATATCCACATTAAGTAAGGATATCGGGCGGTAATTGGAACAGACCAGGGGATCTTTTCCCGGTTTCTGAATCACCGCTATAGTAGCACGTAACGCATCCTTAGGAGGCGGGACCTTAGCCAACATAGCATTAAAGCAAGCTGTTAAGTGTGGAAGTAAGGACAACTTAAGTTTCTTGTAATAACCTACAGTGAAACCATCAGGACCGGGTGCCCTGCCAGATCTGGCCGATGAAATAGCCTCCTCTACCTCTATTCCTGAGATCGGAGCCTCCAGAGATGAAATAATTGAATCCGGAAGTCTTGGTAAACCTGATTTTTTTATATATTCTTGTATGCGAACTCTAAAGGTACCAGTCGCTGATGATGACTTCGCCTCATCTAGATTTCGCTTTTTAAGACGCACTTTTGTTCCCCCCAAACTTTGGGGGAGAACGGGGGTGCGTCTTAAAAAGCGCATGTAAAAAAAAAAAATATCAAAAATTAAATATTACCAGATAATGGGGTGTCTGTGGGGTGCAGCTGCCCAGTGGGGGTGCCGGAGGCAGGTTCCGGTGGGTGGGGGGCACCGCTGCAGGACCGGAGCAGCGGAGATGTACCGGCAGCAGCAAGCGGTGGGCGCCGCCATGTTTCTTGTGGTAGCCGGCCGGTAGAGGCTTCAAAATGGCCGCAGGTCTCCATTATGGCCGCGGCCATTTTGTTGAAGCCTCTACCGCTGGCTGCAGTGTTAATGAATGCAGCCATCCACAAAAACATGGCGGCGCCCACCGCTTACTGCCGCCGGTACATCTCTGCTGCTCTGGTCCTGCAGCTGTGTCCCCCACCCACGAGAACCTCCCTCCGGCACCCCCGCTGAGCAGCTGTACCCCTCCTCGGTGAGCCATGGGGGTCTGGGGGGGAAGATGGGGGCCATATAGCATAATCAAAGGGTTGGGGATGGGGGGCATATACACAGGATGGGGGGCATATACACAGGATGGGGGGCATATACACAGGATGGGGGGCATATACACAGGATGGAGGCATATACACAGGATGAGGGGCATATACACAGGATGGGGGCATATACACAGGATGAGGGGCATATACACAGGATGGGGGCATATACACAGGATGGGGGCATATATACAGGATGGGGGGCATATACACAGGATGGGGACATATATACAGGTTGGGGGCATATATACAGAATGGGGGTATATACACAGGATGGGGACATATATACAGGTTGGGGGCATATATACAGAATGGGGGGCATATATACAGGATGGGGGGCATATACACAGGATGAGGGGCATATACTCAGGATGAGGGGCATATACACAGGATGGGGGGCATATACACAGGATGAGGGGCATATATACAGGATGGGGGCATATACACAGGATGGGGGGCATATATACAGGATGGGGGGCATATACACAGGATGGGGACATATATACAGGTTGGGGGCATATATACAGAATGGGGGGCATATATACAGGATGGGGGCCATATATACAGAATGGGGGCATATATACAGGATGAGGGGCATATATACAGAATGGGGGCATATATACAGAATGGGGGGCATATATACCAGGATGAGCAGTATACATACCAGGATGGGGACATGTATACGAGGATGAGAGACATATATGCCAGGATGAGGGATATATATACCAGAATTGGGTGGTTAATGTACCAGGATTAGGGACATATATACTGATTGTAGGACGGACACTGGCATTATAAGACAGACCCCATTTAACATTAAAAACTATTTTTTTCTCATTTCCTTCACCAAATTTGGGGGTGCGTCTTATAATTCGCTTATAAAGCGAAAAATACGGTATATAAAGCAGTGTAATACTGCTTAAACGCCTCTGCTATCTCCAGGGGAAATTTTGAACGACGCGAGGTGTTCTGATTAAGTATCTCAGGTACATAAGTGGCAGCTTTCTGTATTCGAGAGGCTCTAGCTAAGGATTTGCCCGGTTTGTTCCCATGTTCATAAAAGTGGCGGCGGCAACGAGAAAGTACGCCCTTCGCTTTTTGTAGTAATATGGATCGTAATGCTTCTCTGGTGTCTAAGAGGTCCTTCTTTACAGTAGGGAGTTCCTGACGCTTATGTCTAGTCTCCAGATCTTTCAGTTTAGTCATGACTACCTGAATCTCAGTGTCTCTTTTTTTCTTTAGTCTAGCACCATGTTGTATCAACACATCTCTCAGAACACATTTATGTGCATGCCATGTCACCACAGGGGAGACAGACGAAGAGAAATTTAGGTCAAAATAATCTTTCACCTTCTGGACCACATCTGCAAATATAATTGAGTCCTCTAATAAGGACGCATTCAGCCTCCACTGCCATTGCCTCGGAATAGGGGAGGCAAGCATCAGAGAAATCGTAACCAGAGCGTGATCTGAAAAAGCGATCAACTCAATTGTAGCATTTTGTAAGTACGTCAAATCTGTGTGTCTCATAAGAAAATAGTCGAGTCTAGAGTATGTGTCGTGTGTCAGGGAATAATACGTAAAATCTTTATGACCTGGGAACAGCAGACGCCATGCATCCAGGAGCTGATGGTCATGTAGCGCAATCTGTAACCGTCTGGTTGCCATCTTAGAGATGCTAGATTTACCCCTGGAAGTGTCCAGATCAGGATCAAGCGCAATATTAAAGTAACCACCCAGTACCAGAGTCCCCTCTGCAAACACGTCAATCTTCTCTAAAAATCGCAGAAGGGCAGATATCTGTCCTGTGTTAGGTAGGTAAAGCGAGGCGAAGGTATACATCTGAGAGGCTATCTTACCCTTGACCAAAAGGAGTCTCCCATCCTCACCACTGCAGGTATCCAAGAGCTCCCAAGGCACCGATCTCGACAATACAATGCTGGTACCAGATGAATGCGGATCCGATGAGTAACTATGGTATGAAATAGGGAACCAATGGTTAGAGAGTTTGTAAGGCTTATTTGCACTCATGTGGGTTTCCTGTAGAAAGGCAATTTGAACTTTGTTAGCTTTCAGGTAATTAAACAGTATCAAGCGTTTTCCCACATTGTGTAAGCCCTGCACCTTTAGTGTACCTATTCTCAGAGACGTCATATTTCCATATGCCATGTCCGTAACTTAATAGTACGCGCGGGCTTTTAGATAAAATAAATCAAAATAAGATGAGTAAAATAAAGTAAGGTAAAGAAAAAAAAATACACTAAATTAAAAGGGGATATGTAGGGAAGGAAGGGGAAATAAGGGGAGGAAACAGAAAGAGTAGAAAGAGAGTGAGATAAATGTAAAGAAGTTGGTAGCGAGAGAAGTGATAAAGACTTCGCTCTCCACCAAAGACCCCTATAATCTAGGAGTATCAAAAGGAGACTATATAGTCAAAATCGGTATAACCGATAGATTCGATCCCTACAGAAAGTAGAGAGATACGGGGGATCGTTGAGGATGTGACTGATCTAAAGGTGGCAATCTGCAGACCCGGAACCTATTATTAATAGTTTAAACATCTTACGTCTCATGACAATCAACAATAATAACCCAGTAGGGAAAAAGGTCCTGAGATTAGTCCATCTCAGTTCTGGAGCTCCGGCGAACTAGGAGGAAACAAAATTAGAAAAGCAGAAACAAAAACATTGTTTCTATGTGGAGGGCAGCAAACCCCCCTTTTTCCTCTCAGGCATAGCAAGACCTGTCATTGGAACAATAAGAAGATAAAACAACACATAGATAAAGTAGATAAAACCACAGACATAAGAGGGGAGGCTCAGGTCGGAAGGTCCGCTGGTGATCCTCTTCTCCCTCCTCCTTGGCTGCCAGGCGATGTCGGAGACCAGCGTGGGACGACACCGCCTCTTCTCCCTCTCTTACGTGTGTCCTCTTTTCAATAATTACGTGGCCGGCCTAATGCTGTAAATCTTTTGAAGCCCTCTAATGAGAGCCAATCCGGGACCGGGAAGGGTGTAGTGTCCATAAATAAGAAAAGGTCATCCAAATTATCTTTGTGCCATAAATAGAACAGTCTGTTGCCCTTTTTTACGATCAGGTGAAAAGGATGTCCCCAACGATATGTGGCCCCTAGCTCCTTTATCTTCACAAGCAAGGGACGTAACTGCCGCCGCATGTACAGGGTGCGGCTAGAGACGTCAGGGAAGAGGCGTACAGTTGCTTCTTCAAAGACAATATCACCAAAATCCCAGGCTGCTTGTATCAAATTGTCTTTATCCGTAAAATTGTGAAGCCTGCATAAGACATCTCTAGGATTATCAGGGTCTATAGGACCTGGACGCAAGACCCTATGTATCCTATCCACTTTATAGGTAGATCCTGACGATCTTCGTGACACCATATTAAATATGTCCAGAGTCTTATCCAGGAGAATATTATTAGTAACAGATTCAGGGATACCTTTCAATCGTATATTATTTCTCCTCTCCCTGTTCTCTTGATCGTCTGTCTGCAGTATCAAGGCCCCTGTAAAAGCATTAGAGCATGTAGCGTTTTTTTCCAAGGCTGTAATTCTCTCCTCCATGATATTCATAGCTTCTGAAGTCTTGGCTAGCTGAGCTCTAAGGGTCTCCACATCCTCCTTCACAGCACTAAGAGCTTTTGACTGAGAGGCCTCTGTGGCACCCTGGCACCTGTTGGGCACCACAGAAATCCTTAGAGCACAAATGGAGTAAGTAACAGCACAGCAAAACCCACAAACACCAAACAACACAACAACACTTAGAACACCTGGTTTCACCCCGAGCCTCTAGGGGGAGCTACACTGGTGACTTTGAGCCAGTTCCCCCTATAAATAGAGTCTTGGAGGGAGAAACTTCAGAGTGTGGTAGACGCTACAAGAGCTGCCAGCCTGTGTGAAACCTCCACCCTATGAGGAACACACTAGGCCCAACCAGCCTGTTAGCAAGTGGAGGTCCCTGCAATTGGGACAAGAGGAAGAAGGAGATCACCTCTCAGGAGCACAGAGTTATTCTGACTCTCTCCTTAACAACCGGTTACTGGAACCGAAGCTGTGAGAGCCACCAAGCCATCACAGAGAACCAGCATACTTCACAGGGAGTCTAGCCCCCTGTTCCACCTGTCGCACCTACCAACGAGAGCCCAGGGAAGAAGGTAGAATTATCATCACCCTTTTACAGTGCCCTCAGTGCTGACAACCAGGTGAAATCCGTTCTATTGAACAAACTGCCCGGTCCGGAGGGATTCCACATCCACCCGACCTTAGCACCAGAACTAGAGAAAGGAAGCCTAACACTGCTTGCTGTGAAACTCCAGAAGTGCCAACTTCACTATCCCGGTCCGAGTGTACCTGATTACCAACCAGTAAAGGTACCTAAAAGAGACTTTGTGTGGTTGTACATTACTCCTGGATTCAGCGCGCAGCATCCCGCAGCTGCCTCACAACATCTTGTGCAGCTCCCGGCTCCGGGGATTCCCGCTCATCCTGTGGGGAGCGTTCCATCTCGCTGTATAACATCCCCCGGAGACCCGAACAGCGCTGGTAAAGTTACCAGAACACCCGCAGGTGGCGTCACGAAGACAAATCACCCCCCACTGTTCCGCCATTCCCCTATTGATCTGGACCACCGGGCCTACACCACCGCAGGCGCGGTTCCGTGACTGGAGGAGAAACAACGCCCGCTACGTGTACCCCCGGCTACGGTGAGTCAGAACTTGGCATCACGAACAGGATACGAGCAGGCCCGTTATCACGGGTATTGTGTGCTATTTATTGACTGTAAATATCGAACTGTACATTTGGTCCGCCATTGCTGCGCGAAAAGGCGGGAAAAGAAGGGGCGTGACTGTGCAGAGGGCGCGAAGATTGGCCCCACCCCCACGCTCTGACGACTTCCCCTGTACGCAGCAGGAACCGGAAACTCCCGTGGTGCCTCACTCCTCACCGCGAGGCCGACACTTCCGTTTTGAAACCGAGGGAAAGGCTACTCTTAACTAAGGGGGAGCGACCATGAGTAACCCGGCTCCCGATCACGCGGTGCCCCCGCTAGACCAAGCGGCACCTCAAAATATACATTTTGATGGACAGCAACAAGTCGGCGGTATGCCACCGCAACCCGCTCCGATTATGCCGATGTCTCTACCCTACGTTCCTAGTGCGACCTGGTTACCCAAGTACAGCGGTGTACCCAGCACCTTGGAGAACTTCCAGAGGAAGATATGCCAAGCGCTGGACATGTACCCGATGACCGGTAAGCAAAGAGCTTCAGTTATTATGGGACAGTTAACCGGTGCAGCCGAACTGCAGAGCCGCAGCTGGCCTGTAGAAGTTCAGGAATCTGTGGAGCAGATATTCGCTAGATTAACCCGGGTCTTTGAGTGCCATACCGAAGCTGGATTAAGACTGTCATTCTATCGTTGTAACCAAGGGGCACAAGAAAGTGTCCTTGATTATTCACTGCGCTTGCAAGAAGCATACAGACTGTTAAAACAAGTCGATCCTGATAGTGCTCGAGATGAGAACAAAGCGTTAATTGGACAATTTATAGTGGGCCTTAAACTGTCTGAGGATAGGAAGCAAGCAAGCTGGTGGTCCATACAAAATCCAGGCGCAGAGTTTGATACCTTGAGAGACTTAACAGTTTGGGGACAACGACTCGCTGAAGTACCTGATCCCGCTTCACCGCAGCAGCAGTACACTGACACCCCTTCCGTGCCGGCAGCAGCATCTCCAATCCCCGCGATTCAGTCCAGTGCACAGACTGTAACACCTGACCGGTTTGATCAACTGTGTGCTAATGTCGAGCAGCTGATGAAAGACGTGGCCAAGCTACAAGCTGGGAGAAAACCCAAGACAGATGCAAGGCCATCGGACAAGATTCAACTCGCCAACAGCCCGGATGACGTCCCCTGGATGAGGAGAAAGACACAGCCGTCGCGAGGAAAACCTGCAGACCGCCGCAGTCCTGACAGACGCCGCAACAGTCAGCAGAACGACTTAGGAGGACGCAATCTGCAATCCCGTCCTTTAAACGAGCGACCCCTGGGCGAGAAGGGCCAACCCCAGGAGTAGACTGTCCAGGCCCTACGTCCAGCTGGGAACACAAGTATGTGGGAGACTGTCCATACTTACCAATCGTCATCGATGGCATCGCTATCTCCGCCTTGATAGACACTGGATCCCAGGTGACATCCATCCCCAGTACCCTTTACAAGCAGTTCTGGCCAGATGTTAAGCTAGAACCCCCTAATCCCGAGATGAACCTTGAAGCCACTAACGGTATAGCGGTTACCATAGAGGGACAGTGGGAAGCTACAGTAAAGGTGGGGAGGGTGCAGTTGAAAAACCAGGGTATCTTAGTGGTCCAGGATAAGCCTAACCACAAGGATCCATATGTCATATTGGGTACCAATGTCATGATCAAATGCCTCGATGAAGTGTTGTTTTTACTCCAACAGAGTGCTGAAGCCGGTAAACCCAGAGAAAAGAGGGCTATCCAAAAGCAGATCAGAGCTCTGGTGTATCAACAACAGGTAACCTTGTCAAATGGTGAGATTGGCAGAGTAAGGGTCACAGATCCCATTCCAATTGTGGTACCACCCAGAAGTGAAATGATGATCTGGTGTCGAGCAGCCATAGGCCTCAGAGGGCAGGACTACCAAGCTGTAGTAGAACCTGTAATGTCCGACAGTAGTCCTACGCTCTTGACAGCCAGAGGGTTAGTCGATGTAAGAAAGGGGAGAGTCCCTGTACGCATATTGAATTATGGTGATGTCAGACGTCAGACTGCCTAGATATGCAACTGTTGCAAAATTGTACCAAGTAAAAGATGATGCTGTGATTGATGTAAAATCCTCAAACCAAACAGTCACTGATGAACCCCCTCACTCCAAAGATCAGTTAGAGGAATGGTGTCAAGACCTCAGTGTAGGAACTGACAATACACCCTCTCACCAGAAAAATGGAGTATACCGGGTAGTTCGGGAGTATGAGCAAGTGTTCAGCAAACACCCACTTGACTTCGGGAGGATTAAAGGGGTACAACATCATATCCCCACAAACAACCATGCACCTATCAAAGAAAGGTACAGGCCTATACCACCCACTCACTACCAGAAAGCAAAAGAGATGCTTCAGGACATGAAAAATGCAGGAGTCATTAGGGATAGCTGTAGTCCCTGGGCCGCACCACTAGTCCTGGTTAAAAAGAAAGATGGTAGTATGAGGATGTGCGTAGACTATAGCAAATCAACAAAGTCACACACAAGGATGCATACCCGTTACAACGCATAGAAGAGTCACTAGCTGCACTCAAATCTGCCAACTATTTCTCCACATTAGATCTTACTAGTGGGTACTGGCAGGTTGCCGTTGCAGAGGAGGATCGTGAGAAGACAGCTTTCACTACTCCTATGGGCTTATGCGAGTTCAACAGTATGCCTTTCGGTTTGTGCAATGCCCCAGGAACATTTCAGAGACTTATGGAGTGTTGTTTGGGCCACAAGAACTTTGAGACTGTCTTGTTATACCTTGATGACGTCATTATCTACTCTCAGACCTATGAAGATCACCTCCAACACCTGAGTGAAGTGTTCGAGTCACTGTCCAAGTACGGGATGAAACTGAAACCGTCCAAGTGCCACCTGCTGAAACCCAAGGTCCAATACCTAGGACATGTGGTCAGCGCCGAAGGCGTAGCACCGGATCCGGATAAGGTCACCGTCATCAAGGACTGGCCAGCACCCATCAACCACAAAGAGGTACGTCAATTTCTAGGACTGGTCGGGTACTACCGACGCTTCATCAAAGGCTATACCAAGATAGCTGCCCCATGCAAGATCTCTTAGTAGGTCAATCCAAAAACGGCAAGATCAGGGGACCCCCGTTCCACTGGGGACCAGAGCAGGACAAATCCTTCCAAACGTTAAAAGATGCTTTAACGGGAGAAGAAATCCTGGCCTACCCTGACTACAATCTACCGTTTTTATTGTACACCGATGCAAGCAATGAAGGTTTAGGAGCAGTCCTATCTCAACGTCAGCAGGGCAAGGAGAAGGTGATAGCTTACGCCAGCAGAAAGCTCCGTCCCACCGAGAGGAACCCAGAGAATTACAGCTCCTTCAAGCTGGAGTTCCTGGCCCTGGTCTGGGCGATCACAGAGCGTTTCAAACATTACCTGGCATCCGCCCCGTTCACAGCTTTCACAGATAACAATCCTCTAACACACTTAGAGACAGCAAAGCTGGGAGCCCTAGAACAGCGTTGGGTAGCAAGACTCGCTAACTACGACTTCACTGTAAAGTACCGGGCAGGTCACAAGAACGGCAATGCTGATGCCCTGTCCCGAATGCCCCATCTTCCTGAAGAGGGAGAAGACATAGATGACCTGGAAGAGATTGAACTACCTGCTTTCCACCGTTCAGGTACAGCAACATGTCATCAGAGAAACCAGACACGTGTAGAGAGGACCGTGAACCCGTTACCTCACCATGACTGGAAGGAGGCTCAAGCCAACGACCCAGATGTCAGCCTGGTAAGGGATCTGATCACTCAAGAACACGCCAACATGGACTCTGATGCCTCACCAAATGCTAAACGCCTGTGGAAGGAAAAAGGGAGGTTGTTAGTCTACCAAGGTAAACTATGCAGAAGATACCTCAATCCACGAACCCATGAACTCATCTGGCAGATCGTAGTTCCCAAGACCGAAGTCCAAATGATCCTTGAAGCATACCATGATGATGCCGGACACTTTGGATGGAAGAAGCTGGAGAGACTCCTAAAGGATCGGTTCTACTGGGTCGGTATGCGAGGCTCCATTGACAAATGGTGTAAAAACTGTGGACCATGTCACCTTCGAAGAAAAGACCATCTAACTCAGAAAGCTCCGTTGCAGCCAATTGTTACCACCAAACCTCTTGAAATAGTTGCTCTCGACCACGTGAAGCTTACCCCAAGTCGAACCGGGTACACCTACGCTCTCACCATCGTCGATCACTACTCAAGATTCCTGGTAGTCGTTCCAGTTAAGGATTTAACTGCTGAGGTAGCAGCCAAAGCGTTCCAGAGTTACTTCTGTCGCCCCCATGGGTATCCAGACCAGGTCTTAACTGACCAAGGGCCAGCCTTCGAATCAGCTCTTTTCCAAGAATTCTTAGGGCTGTATGGGTGCAAGAAAATCCGCACAACACCTTATCATCCTCAGACGAACGGTTTATGTGAGAAGATGAACCACATAGTCATTGACATGCTCAAGACCTTACCAGTTGAAGAGAGAAATCAATGGCCAGAGAAACTTCCAGATCTCGTGGACATCTACAACCACATACCTGTCAGTTCGACAAATTATACACCTGCTTACTTGATGAGAGCAAGACCAGGTAAACTGCCTATTGATTTGCAGATGGGAACCATTGAACCCACAGAAGACTCTTCTGATGAAGACTGGGTCAGCCAACGCCAAGAAAAGTACAGGAAAGTACAGGAGAGTGTTGAATGGAACCTTGAAATCAGTAGAACCAAGCAAGAAAGAGACTTTAACAAGCACGCCTCAGCTGAACCGCTAGCTATAGGTGATGAAGTACTGAAAAGAAAGCGAAAAACCAACAAATTGGATAACAGTTGGGAATCCGTACCCTACACCGTTATGCCGTCACACTATGACAACTCTAAAACTTGTGTTATTAGCAAAGACAATGGGAATACTATTGCGACTGTCTCAAGGGATCATTTGAAGAAATGTCCGCCACAGTTAATCCCACAAGCAACCAGTTACCCTACTGTAACTACAGATGAAGAAACAAAAGAAAATCTCGTCCTTACAGAAATTGGATACTTACCAGCTGATTGGCCACAAATAGGTGAAGCATTCCTTATACCAGTTATGCATTTCTACCAACCTGTTGAAGATCAGCCAAAACCTAATCCAATTCCACAAGTCCAACAAGAAGAAGTCCAAATGCAAGAATTGCAGCCTGTTATCATGGAACCTGAGATTCCTGTAATCGGTCAGCCTGCTAGTCCCACAGTAAGAGAAGCCATTCCTAATCAACTGCCTACAGAGGTCAGTCCAGTTGATAGACTCCGCACTTACTATGGTATTACACAAAGCAGACATAGAGAATTACCAACCACTTCGTACACTACACCAACAGCTTTGGAAACACCCACACTACGCAGATCCACACGTAGTACATTAGGTCAACCCCCACACAAACTTGGAGAATGGGTTTAAAATGTAGTGGAAAAAGTAACCTGTAAGTGTTGTAAATATTAACCAGTTTTCAAAACCTGTAAAAAGTAGTGTACAGAAGGGT
>JARQOC010000156.1:0-132200 GCA_033576535.1 Allobates femoralis | reverse complement strand
CGGGCTCTGCTGTGTATCTGCTGTGTCACTGTCCTCCTATTCTTGTTGCAGTGAGGTCCGGTGTGAAGAATGAAGCTGCTGAATGCCCTGCTGGTGGTGACCGCTGCCTACCACCTGGCCGATGCCACTTTGTCAAAGACCGACTCCAAGAAAGCGTCTTCCAAGTCCATTGAGACGAAGGTAAGAACACTGTACTATAGACCTCCTCACACTCACAATACTGAGACTGCTAAAATAACCCCAAAAATAAGTTATATTGATGGAGGAATAATGAAGAGGAACAGCTGCAGCATCAATGGGAACCATGAGAAGACATAATTACAACATACATGCAATGTTTCTCAGCCTGTGGCTATCCAGCATTTGCTAAACTGGACAGTACGTCTGTCACATCCCCACCTATACCTGCTCCTGGCATTCCTGCCGCTAGGCACCGCCGTATTCACCCAGTATGTGGTGCT
This sequence comes from Allobates femoralis, assembly GCA_033576535.1. NCBI lineage: Eukaryota > Metazoa > Chordata > Amphibia > Anura > Aromobatidae > Allobates > Allobates femoralis. The sequence goes on along the minus strand of JARQOC010000156.1, from coordinate 131,739 downwards.
AGTGATAAAGAGAACAAGTCCCCACCTGAACCTGCCATTCCTACCCCGGCCACTAGGCACCGCCGTATTCACCCTGTAAGTGGTGCTAGTGATAAAGAGAACAAGTCCCCACCTGATCCTGCCATTCCTACCCCGGCCACTAGGCACCGCCGTATTCACCCTGTAAGTGGTGCTAGTGATAAAGAGAACAAGTCCCCACCTGAACCTGCCATTCCTACCCCGGCCACTAGGCACCGCCGTATTCACCCAGTATGTGGTGCTAGTGATAAAGAGAACAAGTCCCCACCTGAACCTGCCATTCCTGCCCCGGCCACTAGGCACCGCCGTATTCACCCTGTAAGTGGTGCTAGTGATAAAGAGAACAAGTCCCCACCTGAACCTGCCATTCCTACCCCGGCCACTAGGCACCGCCGTATTCACCCAGTATGTGGTGCTAGTGATAAAGAGAACAAGTCCCCACCTGATCCTGCCATTCCTACCCCGGCCACTAGGCACCGCCGTATTCACCCTGTAAGTGGTGCTAGTGATAAAGAGAACAAGTCCCCACCTGAACCTGCCATTCCTACCCCGGCCACTAGGCACCGCCGTATTCACCCAGTATGTGGTGCTAGTGATAAAGAGAACAAGTCCCCACCTGAACCTGCCATTCCTACCCCGGCCACTAGGCACCGCCGTATTCACCCAGTATGTGGGGCTAGTGATAAAGAGAACAAGTCCCCACCTGAACCTGCCATTCCAGCCCCGGCCACTAGGCACCGCCATATTCACCCTGTAAGTGGTGCTACCGTGTTTCCCCGAAAGTAAGACAGGGTCTTACATTCATTTTGTGGCCAAAAGTGGCCCCCTGTCTTACTTTCGGGGGGGCCTTACATTGGAGGCCCCACCATCCATCCATCCACACACTCCCACACATACAGACAGACACATGCATACACATATATACACATATATACACACCATACACACCACACACACCACACACACACATAGCACCGCTTCTTACCGGGTCCGGTGTGGGGTCCCCGATGGTCCTGTGCCGTCCTCTGTGCTCCGGTCCGGTCCCCGAGATGATCCGCTGCCGTCCGCCGTGTTCCGGTGCCGGTCCTAGGCTCCATGGTCCCTGCTCTTCCGGAGTTCAGGCCTAGCTCCGCCCAGGTCATAGTGTGGGCCAATCAGCATAGCGGCGCTCAAGCAAGCGTCATCGGGCGCTTGCCTCTGACGTCAGCGCCGCTATGCTGATTGGCCCACACTATGACCTGGGCGGAGCTAGGCCTGAACTCCGGAAGAGCAGGGACCATGGAGCCTAGGACCGGCACCGGAACACGGCGGACGGCAGCGGATCATCTCGGGACCGGACCGGAGCACAGAGGACGGCACAGGACCATCGGGGACCCCACACCGGACCCGGTAAGAAGCGGTGCTATGTGTGTGTGTGGTGTGTGTGGTGTGTATGGTGTGTATATATGTGTATGCATGTGTCTGTATGTGTGTATGTATGCATGTAAACCTTCCCCCCCATGTTTCCCCGATAGTAAGATCCCCCCCTCCCCCCTACCCGGCCTTATAATCGGGGGAGGCCTTACATTAGCAGGCCCCCCCTTTACCCCTAGGCGGCCTTACAATCGGGGAGGCCTTATTTTCGGGGAAACACGGTAGTGATAAAGAGAACAAGTCCCCACCTGAACCTGCCATTCCTACCCCGGCCACTAGGCACCGCCGTATTCACCCTGAAGGTGGTGCTAGTGATAGAAAGAACAAGTATCCACCTGAACTTGCTCCTGGGACTCCTGGCACCGCCGTATTCACCCAGTAGGTGGTGCTAGTGATAAAGGCGTTGTGCTCCTGCATCTTCTGGTCTGCTGCTTATGTACAGACAATGCCTCCTGGCCTCTGCTATAATTCCAGTTCCCTTTATAGGGGGTTAAAGGGTCTCACAGTCACTCGGGGTTCTGCCTACCGGAGTGGCTTGAGCCGTTAGTCTCAGAGTGACGTCAAAAAGTCATGCTGCAGGATTTCAGGGCATGCTGGTAGTTGTAGTGTTGCCATAAACTGATACAACATGTTACTTGTAGATTATTACATACAGCATGTCACAGTCTAGGCTGCTAAACTCTGCTATGCTATAGCAAACCACGAAGGATAATGAATACTTCCAAGAAAACAACTCTGACCTATTATTAATTATTATGACACTAGAAATAGGCCCAATGCTATTGGATCAGGAGGGCAGTCTCTGTGTATATGTCCCCATCTGTGCTCTCTCCTGTCTGAGCTGTCTCTTCCCCGTGCGCTCTGCCAATTTTGTGCCTTTCTCTCCACTCTGTGCTCTCAGCCCCTGTGTGCAATGTCGCTCCCCATGACTGTGCCTCCCCTTGTGCCTTCTGCCTCCCCTGTGCCTTTTCCCTCCCCTGTGCCCTGCCTCCTCTGTGCCTTTTGCCTCCCGTTTGCCTGCCTCCCATCACTGAGCCACCACCGCACAGTGCTCACCGCTGAGCCACCACCGCGCAGTGAGTGCTCACCGCTGAGCCACTACCGCGCAGTGCTTACCGCTGAGCCACCACCGCGCAGTGCTCACCGCTGAGCCTCCACCGCGCAGTGCTCACCGCTGAGCCTCCACCGCGCAGTGCTCACCGCTGAGCCTCCACCGCGCAGTGCTCACCGCTGAGCCTCCACCGCGCAGTGCTCACCGCTGAGCCTCCACCGCGCAGTGCTCACCGCTGAGCCACCACCGCGCAGTGCTCACCACAGTGCTAACCACTGAGCTGAGCCAGCTTTAATCTCCCGCCAATACAATGCTACTCGGCTGATTGGTTGAGCGCCGGACGGCGCTCAACCAATCAGCTGAGCAGCGCAGTATTGGCAGGAGATGTAAACCTGCCTGCCAATACCGCTCAGCTGATTGGTCATCTCTCACCAATACCGCGCTGCTCAGCTGATTGGTTGTACGCTGCCCGGCGCTCGATCAATCAGCTGAGCGGCACAGTATCGGCGGGAGATTTAAACCTGCCCACCGCTGCTCAGCTGATTGGTCGAGCGCGGCTGTACATGTGGCGTCAATCACATACCCAATAGGCGATCAGCAACTGCACTGCTAGGCAACCTCAGCATGAGGTGTTCAGTGTATATGTTGCCGAGCAGCGGCAGGGGAATTATTTAACCCCTTACAATGCAGCCCAAAAAATATGATAAAGGCACCAAACCTGGGACCAATATAGAATGGAATGCAGGAAAACCTGTACAACACATGTTACAGAGGACTCCAATAAAGACAAATGGTACATCAATCACTTTCAAAGTCACTTAAATCAACAGGAGTCGCTCCATATTCTTTTATTACATCTTGTTTCTCTTTGATCCATCCGTCTGTAAACTCTCATATATAGATGCTGGTTCCAGATATTGTTTAAAGGAGAGGCCAAGTGAAAATAACTAAGGTGAGAATATAAAACACACAATTAAAATGGCAAACCAACCATAATAAGGCTGTAACCAAAAGTATGATGAGCAGATAAATCAGTACATAGTACAGTTGACACTTAGAGGGGAACTAGCACAGCATACGTTTTAATCATCCTGAGCCCACCAGAGACCCACGAGTTAAAATAGGACGTATAGATACATATCCCATCCTAACCCCAGAGGAGACTCAAATGCTGATGTTTCTGTGTCAGAGACCAATGACCAAGAGATAATCCAATCATGAGATCAAAAGACAATATAAATAATAAAAAGAAAGGATTAGGAGAATTTCAAAATATTTTGTGAGGGACCCCACGGACACCGCATCTCTTATGTTGTCCTATGGCCCAGAGAGAGGACAACGACAGACACGACACATGTGGTGACGGCGCACGAGATCCACATGGCGCAGCAGAGGGGACCCCATAAAACATAGCGGGTGCGGATCGAGACAACGCAGCAGGAAGAGCAATAATCATAAGAATGGTGCGAAACTAAACCTCTCATTTAATCCTGCCGGGGCCCTAGTCCTAAGTCTATAGATCCATGGTGCCTCCATCTCTGCTAGTACTTTTTTGAGGTTACCCCCTCTAATGCCCAAGTGGGCCTTGTCAATGCCCCTCACTTGAAGGCTACTTGGATCACAGTTGTGATGGGTCTTAAAGTGCCTCGGCAGGGTACGAAGAGAGTTCAGATCAAGCACCTTTTTTGCTCCCTCTATATTGAGTACATGCTCCCTGATACGCCGTCTAAACACGTAAGGTTAAACCAATGTAGATTTTTCCGCACCCGCAAGTGGCATGGTAGATACCCCCACACTGCTACATGAGATTTATTTTCTGATCTGCGTACTCCTTCCCACCGCACGCGTCCGTGATTGTGCACGAGATACAAGAGCCACAGGGAAAACACCTCACCCTAGGTGTTCCGATATTAAACGGTATGGCAGCTTTTTGTATATAGTGACTATGCACTAAAGTGTCTCTGAGGCTCTTCCCCCTTCGTGCCGTCATCATTGGACGCTCAGGTATAAAGTCACGGAGGTGGGGATCAGTCTTAAGAACCTGCCAGTGTCGGTCAAGGATATCCTCCCATTGATTATTATAAGTAGTAATGAATCATACCAGAGGATACTCGTGACTACCTGATCGAGTCCTGGGTACGAGTAGATCCTGTCTCCGCGCTCCTCTGGCCCGCCTGAAACCCCGTCTGATGCTTCTTGCACTGTAACCCGGAGTTTGAATCTCTCCCACACTCAGTAAAGTCCACATCATCAGAGCAAAGGCGTCTCAGTCTTAAGAACTGTCCAGTTGGAATTGCTCTGATTGTGGACCCCGCGTGCGAGGAGGAAGCATGCAGCAGAGAATTCACCGAGGTCTCCTTCCTGAATATGGTGGTCCTAACATCACCCCTTTCATCTATTTTTATCTCAATATCAAGAAAGTCAATGCTTTCATGATGAAATTTATAGGTGAGGTTGATGTTGAAACGGTTCATATTCAAGAAGGAGATAAACTCCTCCAGCTCGGGGACAGACCCACCCCAGACAATCAAAACATCGTCAATATATCTGAGCCAGTACTGCGCATGGGACGCGCCACACGACCCGTCGACAAACACCTCCCTCTCCCAAAATCCGAGAAAGAGGTTTGCATACGACGGGGCACAAGCCCGCGCCCATAGCAGTAGTAAATGGCTGAGTGGTTAGCACATTGCACTGTGGCTGAGTGGTTAGCACAGTATCACTGTGGCTGAGTGGTTAGCACAGTGCACTGTGGCTGAGTGGTTAGCACAGTGCACTGTGGCTGAGTGGTTAGCACAGTGCACTGTGGCTGAGTGGTTAGCACAGTGCACTGTGGCTGAGTGGTTAGCACAGTGCACTGTGGCTGAGTGGTTAGCACATTGCACTGTGGCTGAGTGGTTAGCACAGTGCACTGTGGCTGAGTGGTTAGCACAGTGCACTGTGGCTGAGTGGTTAGCACAGTGCACTGTGGCTGAGTGGTTAGCACAGTGCACTGTGGCTGAGTGGTTAGCACAGTGCACTGTGGCTGAGTGGTTAGCACAGTGCACTGTGGCTGAGTGGTTAGCACATTGCACTGTGGCTGAGTGGTTAGCACAGTGCACTGTGGCTGAGTGGTTAGCACAGTGCACTGTGGCTGAGTGGTTAGCACAGTGCACTGTGGCTGAGTGGTTAGCACAGTGCACTGTGGCGGGGAATCTTGAATCATGCGCCTCTCAATGGCGCAGTTTGAGCACAATGACAGCGCAGGATTAATTCCCCACCAAGCTGTGGCACCACTCATAGCCTGAGCTGCCGTTGGCTCAGCCAATGAGCGGCGCGGGATTTAAATCCCGCGTGGCACTGCTCATTGGCTCAGCTGGCGGCTGGCTCAACCAATGATTGGTGCTGAGCCTGATTTGAATCCTGCCCACTCCTTGGCTCAGCCGGTGGCAGCTCAGCCAATAAGCGGTGCCGCGCGGTTTGGCGGATGATTTGGATCCCGGCCGCCATATTGGAATACCCATAACTAGGGTGTTCTAATATGCCGGCCGGCGTACTTCTGATCTCCCGGCTGCGTCGCCGCTGACCTCCCGACAGTAGAGGTGACGTGTTTGTCACTTGTCACTATCCCACTATCGGTGCCGCGGTGGATTGTGGGATAGCGACACAATCGCCGAAAGTGTGTGACAGAGGCGACTGGCAAATCTATATAAAGATTGTATAAAAATTGAATTATAATATGTCCAGTGTGTAATTATATATTTTTTAACAATCTATAGTCTGTGCAAAGATTGAAGAAAAAAACACATGAAACTTATTAAAAATGCATCTTTTTTCTTTTATTGGGGGAATGTAATTGTCTGGAATCTCAGCACTCCTGAAATAATGCAAAAATACCAGGAATAAAAATGTTGTCGTGTTAGGGATCAGGTTGTATTGAGAGAGGAGAGGTGGCCCTGTGTATAGGTGTAGAAATAGTCTTGTGCCAGATTAGGGGACAACCTCTCCCCAAAGAGAACAGATCAGGCTTCATTGTAGAACTCTATAGGTGGAGTTACACGTTGCAATATCGTTCCGATATCGCAATTCAATGGCGCGGGAGCGCGCATTTAGTGCACGTTTCTCCCGCATCGCATCGGAGGTTTACACGTTGCGATGTCTGGATACAACGTCCGTACGATGTCTACGCCCCCAACCCAGGAACGACCATTTAATATGGGAGTGATGGGTGACGTTGAACTTCACATCAGAGTTGGGCTGTCACACAGCACGATCCGGCTCCAATCTCCCTTCAATATCGGAGCATTGGAGAGCACGCTCATTCAATCCCTGATATCGCATTGACATCGTTCCTGCATCGTATTGGACGTTCACACCATACAACGCAGGAACGATATCGGCTCCAACGATCGAACCACGTGACTTTTCATTGAAATTGGACGCCGATATCGCAACGTGTAAACCCCCCTTGAGTATAATGACCCCGATGCTGTGAGTGTGTTGAGGAGGCGTCTGCAGACAGTCTGCTCGTTATCATGAAACAGCACAGCATTGATTATAGAGGACTTCAGGGCTAATTCAGGACAATAGAAAAAAATTTAACAGGACGGGATTTTCCTTTTCTTTTTTAAAGGAAAATATAGTGTATACAAAAAAATTTGCATGGTCTGCATGGCCCAGTTTTTCTGTTATCCTTCATGTGAGGTCAAGGTGAGGCCGGTGTCTGAGCCCCAGATGGATGAGTATAGAGCAACTGGATGAGCTGGAATCAAGATCCTCTAATTCAGGACACTGGTCCGGACCCTGCTGGTTCAGAGAGACAGCCATGCCATACCTATATGGAAAGTATTGAGACCCCTTTTCAATTTTTCATTTTTTTTCTCATTAATGTACACTCTGCACTTCATTTTGTCTGAAAAACAACAGAAATGTAGAACTTTGTGCAAATTTATTAAGAAAAGAAAAAATGAAATATCACATGGTGATAAGTATTCAGACCATTTGCTCAGACACTTATATTTACGGCCACGAAAAAGAAAAAGCTGCAAGCAGCGTTTTTTTTTTTCGGGGCTGCAAGTGCCAGATTTGCTGTATCCGGCAGAACCGCAGTTGCTGCATTGTACCACAAGCCCCATAGACAGTGCATGGGGCTTGCCAGATCCGGGCCGATCCGGCAGATGCGGCGCAACCTGCCGGATCAGCCGCAAAGATCAGTGAAAAGCTGATGTGAAAGGGGCCTAAGAAGCTCGTAAATACCTTTTATTGTTGTTGTAGTTTTGATCTTCCAGTCTGAAGACCGAATTCGGACCAACTGAGCCAGGCACGTCACCGGTGGGGCAGGGCTGCCTCTCTGGGCACACATGGACAGATCACACTTCTCTCTTGTCTCAGCCCCCACCGGTGACGTGCCTGGCTCAGTTTGCCTGAAGCTGGTCTTCAGACTGGAATGATCAAAGCTACAACAACAATGAAGGTGTTTACGAGCGTCTTAGGCCGGCGTTAGACTGCGTTTGAGATCCAATCCGTAGCTGTCCGCTTGAGGCAGACAGCCGCGGACCGGATCAGCACACAGGACCGGGGGGCTATTATGCCCTCCGGTCCTGCGTGCAGCACACGCAGCTGTAGCGGTGACAGGTCAGGACCGCGGCGCCCGCGGTCCTCACCTATCAGCAGCAGGAACTGCGTGCGGTTGCACACAGGATCGGAGGGCATAATAGCCCCCCGGTCCTGTGTGCTGATCCGGTCCGCGGCTGTCTGCCTCAAGCGGACAGCTACGGATCGGATCTCAAACGCAGTCTGAAGCCGGCCTTATGGTGGGGTTACACGTCCCGATATCGCGGCGATATCGGAGGCAACGGCGCGGGAGCGCGCATTTTTTGAGCGCTTTTCCCGATATCGCATCGGCGGTTTACACGCTGCGATATCGGGAAACAACATCCCTCCGATGTGTACGCCCACCAACCCAGTAACGACCATTTAACATGGGAGTTATGGTGGGTTTACACGCCGCGATATCGGCGTCCAACTCCGACCCAACTCCGACAAAAAGTCACGTGGGTTGCGAGTTGGACCCGATATCGTGTGCGCGTTGTACGGTTTGAGCGTACAACGCGATGCTGGAACGATGCCAAAACGATATCGGGGTTGAATAGCAAACCGCCCGATATCGCATGGCCATTGTAGCAGCATCGCAGCGTGTGACAGCCCAACTCCGATCTGTACTCGCAACTCACCCATTAACTCCTATGTTAAATGGTCGTTACTGGGTTGGTGGGCGTACACATCGGAGGGACGTTGCATCCCGATATCGCGGCGTGTAAACTGCCGATACGATGCAGGGAGAAATGTGCACTAAATGCGCGCTCCCGCGTCGTTGGCTCCGATATCGCCGCGATATCGGGACGTGTAACCCCACCATAAATGGGTGAGTTGCGAGTACAGATCGGAGTTGGGCTGTCACACGCTGCGATGCTGCTACAACGGCCATGCGATATCGGGGAGTTGAATAGCTCTGCTATTCAACTCCGATATCGTTTTGGCATCGTTCCAGCATCGCGTTGTACGTTCAACCCGTACAACGCGCGCCCGATATCGGGTCCAACTCGCGACCCACGTGACTTTTTGTCGGAGTTGGACGCCGATATCGCGGCGTGTAAACCCACCATTAGAGATAAGATTACAGGAGCAGGGCAGGTAGCAGAAGTATATTGGGAAAGTGATAGTTAGGAAGAGTTAGTACAAAAGTAAGGGGATCACATTAGTAGTGGAAAACCTCTTTAATGATCAGTATGATGGCATTATTCTGTTACCATCTGCTGGTATTCATATATATATATACATGCTTTATATTTATTTTTTAAGTTTTGCCACTTTCCATTGAACATGAGGCCTTCACTGTAGCAGTGACACGACGTCCTAAGCGCTGCTCTGGGTCTCGTAAGCCTCCCCAGCTCAGATGTGTCCTATAGAAGCAGCGGCTCTTCTAGTACATTTATAATGGGTCTTGATGAAGGCACACAGCTCAGTAACGCACATGTCTGGCACTTAGTCATCATTCTGTTAATGGGATGGAGCAGCAGACGTGATATGTTCCTAAGGGGAAAAAAAACAGACCAATGTTTGTAATCCCACAATCCCCTTTAAGTACAATAATTTGTAGGATGCCAAATTACATTTCTGCACAGTAATTGATGCCTCGTCCTGAGTTATAGCCCAGTACGGCAGAGTGTCAGATATTAGGTCGTTTGTGTGCAACATTTGTGTGTTAGCGACCTCGGAGGAGATGTTAAGAGTCTCAATAAATCCTCCCCACAGTAAAAGCGTCTCCTCCGGTAGCCGTTGTGGAGGGGCTCCCCTATAAACCTGAGCTGTTGATATATTCCGGTGTACACGCTGCAGATCGCCTGTGTGGCGAGTACTAAAGCTTTGTACAGCGACAGCAGCGTATTGTTATTTTATGTTGGTGCTGCTGCCCCTTTGTGACTCTCTTATGCTTCTGTTTTGTGGTGTGATTACTTGTTAGAAGACTGTTCCTGCAAAAATACAGTATTAGATTCTGTAGGCTCTTGTGTTAATGGGGTCTGTCGGGGGTTCATCAAGCTTTTTGACAGCTTGAACAGCAAAATCTGTAGTGTTATTGCTACCATCAAAAATACCTGAACGATAATGGATCCCATAAGTCTGCGGAACCTGCGCTGGATCCATTCTTATACACATAATCTATGTCTCCATTGTGATCAGAGACTTGGGGTACAGGGCTGCCACTAGGAATTTCGAGGCCCCTGACTGGAATACATTTTGCCCCCCCCCGAGACTCCACCCATGCTCTGTCCCCACAAAACCCCACCCCTCGAACCTTCCATAGTTTCACCAATCACTAATGGAAAAACTCCACTTCTGCACCACGTCCTCACCAATCACACATTACCAGTCCCGTCACACACCAGATAACATACAGGCACACCTATCAGACTTTGTTTGGCCGAAGGATAACACTTTCTTAAGGCTGGTTTCACACTACGATTTTGTGCCTGCCGTGGGATCCGACTTTGAAGGAGGATCCCACGGACAGGCACGGATCCACACGGATCCCTGCAATCGGATGGCAAATAGCCATCCGATCTGCAGGATCCGTGTGGATCCTGCGGTCCCCTGTCTCTCCCTACTCCTGCCTCCTCCATCTTCTTCCCTCTCCTATTCTACTCTGTCTCCCCTCTATTCTATTCTGTGCCCCCGCTATTCTATCCTCCTCTATCCTCATCTATCCCTATCCTCTTCCCTGTCCTCTTCCCTGTCCCTCTTCCCTTGTGTGTAAAAAAAAAAAAAAAAAACTCCTCCGGGAGTATACATCACCTGTCACCGGCTGCAGCGCCATCAGGACTGAAGGACCTGTGATGATGTCACAGATCCGGTCACATGACCTGTCAGCTGACCGGATCCGATGCTGTCCGATGTGAGTCACGGACACAAAATCGTAGCAGGCTACGATTTTGTGCCCGTAATTAAATCGGATGGGATCCGATGGTGCCAAAATCGGATGCCAATAGTGGCACATCCGATCCCATCCGATTCCCATGGGATCCGATTTCGGATCCGATTGTATCAGTTTTGAAACCCTCCTCTCTGTAACTGTCTCCTACCTGTACTCTCTCTCCCCTTTTGTACCTGTCTGTCCCTGTATTCTGTGCCTCCTCTCTGTGCCAATCTCCTACCTGTACGCTGAGTCTCCTCCCCCTCTGTGCCTGTGTCCCCTGTGCGCTGTTTCTCCTCTCTGTGCCTGTCCCCCCTGTGTACTGTGCATGTCCCCCCTCTATATGCTGAGCCTCCTCTCTATGCCTGTCCCCCCGTGCCTATACCCCCCTGTACACTGTTCCACCTCTCTGTGCCTGTCTCCCCCTGTATGCTGAGCCTCAATCTTGTACATGTCCCCCGTGCACTCTGCCTCCCCTCTGTGCCTGCCCCCCCCCGTGCCTGTCCCCCCTGTACGCTGTGCCTGTAGTCCCCTCTGTCCCAGTAATCCACCTGTGCCTACCCTCCCCTGTGCCTCCCCTCTGTGCTCTAATCCCCCTGTTCCTCCCCTCTGTGCTGTAATCTGCCTGTGCCTGCCCTCCCCTCTGTGCCTGTAATCCCCTTGTGCCTGCCCTCCCCTCTGTGGCTGCAATCCGCCTGTGCCCTCCCCTCTGTGCCTGTAATCCCCTTGTGCCTGCCCTCCCCTGTGCCTCTAATCCCCATGTGCCTCCCTTCTGTGCTGTAATCCCCCTGTGCCTGTAATGCCCCTGTGCCTACCCTCCCCTGTGCCTGTAATCCCCTTGTGCCTCCACTCTGTACCCAGCAGCAGATCTCTGACTCCGCCACGGGTATACTCTATAACCACTGCGCGGACTGCGAAGCAGGAGTGAGAGATCTGCTGCTAGGAGCGCACTGCAGCCGGACACTGCCATGCAGACGACACAGCACAGGAAAGGAGGAAGCAGAGCAGGGCCCCCTGGCGCCAGAGTCAACAGCACTTACCTCCTGCTGCACTTGCGCTTGCCGTTGGCAAAGCACAGCCTCAGTGTGCTGACTGGGGGGTGGACAGGCCTCCTTGCTCCAAACAGCCATGCCCTCCGCACGGCCTGGCCGGGACCCCCCTGCCGCTGTTCAAATAGCCACGCCCCCTCCAATGATGGGCGGGCCCGTGACTCCCGGCAGACCTGTCAGGCCCTAGCGGCAGCCCTGTTGGGGTATGTGCACACTTGTATGGGTTTTTTTAGGAGTTTTTGCAGTAGAAACTTTCCATTACTTCATCAAAAACTTGAAGTTTCCGCTCCAACCAAAAACTCAACCATAAGTTTCACTGTGTACAAACGCTGAATTATATTTTTGTTTCAACTAAAATGTTGTTGGACACTTCTGTAATAAATCATTAAGATTTCTACCTATGAAACAACTTAAAAAGGAAACGTACCTCTGTGATTGTCCGGAGAGCTCTGGTTTAACTCTCCTGTGTGTATCATCTTATAGGGCCATCCTTTTGTGCATTTGACACGAGAGGCTGGTTTGAGCCCCCCTCAAAGAGGCCTTAGGCTTTACACGATGTTTACGTACCTGTTCTATGTATGTTTTTGTTTCCCTCTTCTTTCTTTCTTTCTTTCTTTCTTTCCTCCCTCCCTCTTTTTTTTTTCCTCCCTCTTTTTTTTTCCTCCCTCTTTTTTTCCTCCCTCTTTCTTTCTTTCCTCCTCTTTTTTTTTTTTCCCTCCCTCTTTCTTTTTTTCCCTCCCTCTTTCTTTTTTTCCCTCCCTCTTTCTTTTTTTCCCTCCCTCTTTCTTTTTTTCCCTCCCTCTTTCTTTTTTTCCCTCCCTCTTTCTTTTTTTCCCTCCCTCTTTCTTTTTTTCCCTCCCTCTTTCTTTTTTTCCCTCTTTTTTTTTCCGCCCACATCCATCTCTGTCATTCCTGCTATTAGAGTTTACATAAGCTGGCTTTATATCTCAAATTCATATTATAATGAATATGAAAGTCGTGTAACTTAATGTCAGAGGGTTGAACTCTCCAGTGACCCTGTTTTGGAGAGAGGTAATTAAGTCTAGAGCAGACATTTTTTGCTTAAAGAGGGCACTCATAGACTAAGCCACCGTCTCTATAGTAATGTATTTATTATTATTATTATTATTTATTTATATAGCGCCATTATATTCCATGGCGCTTTACATGCTAAAAAGGGCAGACTAGGACAAGTAACATAGTAACAATACAAGTAACAAATGTTGACAATTCGGTTGCACAGAAACAAGAGGGGAGAAATCCTGTCCACAAAGGCTCACAGTCTACGAGGGGCGGGTGGGGATACAGTTGGAGGGGGAAGTTCCAGTCGTGAGGCGGTGTGGTGGACCGAGTCTTATTGCAGGTGGTAGGCTTGGCGGAACAGGTGGATCTTCAGGCTTCTTTTGAAGGCTCCCAGGGTAGGAGAATGTCTGATGTGTTGTGGCAGTGAGTTTCAGAGTCTGGGTGAAGCACGGGAGAAATCCTGTATGCGGTTGTGCGAAGAGGAGATGAGGGGGGAGTAGAGCAGGAGCTCTTGGGAGGATCGCAGGTTGCGTGAGGGTAGGTATCGGGAGACCATGTCAGAGATGTATGGAGGGGACAGGTTGTGGATGGCTTTGTATGTCATGGTTAATGTTTTAAACCGGGATCTCTGGGAAGTAGGGAGCCAGTGAAGGGCTTGGCAGATGGGGGAGACAGGGGAGTAGCGGGGAGCCAGATGGATTAGGCGGGCAGCGGAGTTCAAGATAGTTTGGAGAGGTGCAAGGGAGGTATTGGGGAGGCCGGTGAGCAGGAGGTTGCAGTAATCGAGGCGGGAGATGATGAGAGCGTGAATAAGGGTTTTAGCAGTGTCGTGGTCAAGGAAAGCGCGAATCCTATAGATGTTTTTGAGCTGGAGTCGGCAGGAGGTGGCGAGGGTCTGGATGTGGGGCTTGAAGGAGAGGGAGGAGTCAAGGATAACCCGAGGCACTTGGCATGGGGGACTGGAGAGAGAGAGCAGTCGTTGACGACGATGGATAGGTCAGGTAGTGTGGTGGATAGGTCAGGTAGTGAGGGGGAGCGTCTTGGGGGGAAGACTATGAACTCAGTTTTGTCCATGTTCAGCTTAAAGAAGCGAGCAGAGAAGAAGGATGAGATGGCGGACAGGCAGTGTGGAATTTTGGATAGAAGGGAGGCGATGTCAGGACCAGACAGGTAGATTTGGGTGTCGTCGGCGTAGAGGTGATATTGGAGGCCATGGGACTCAATGAGTTGCCCTAGGCCGAGAGTGTAGATTGAGAACAGTAATGGTCCAAGAACCGAGCACTGGGGGACCCCGACAGATAGGGGGTAGGGCGAGGAGGATGTGTGGGAGTGGGTGACACTGAAGGTGCGGTCCGTTAAGTATGAGGAGATCCAAGAGAGGGCAAGGTCCGTGATGCCAAGAGATTCCAGGAACTGTAGTAGAAGGGAGTGGTCAACAGTGTCGAAGGCGGCTGACAGGTCGAGGAGGAGGAGAACAGAGTAGTAGCGCTTGCTTTTGGCAGTCAGTAGGTCATTTGTGACTTTGTATTCTTCACCAACCACTGGAAGGAGAAGGCAGGAGTATGTAGACTTGTTAAAAACTTTGTATCCTTTCAGATGTTGAATGTAACAATTGATCCAGCGGGAAGATGGCTCATCTTAACTTGTTCTTTCAGGTGTTGTGATGACCATTGCTAATGCTCCGAATGAGGCTCTGCTACAATTCCTGAGTCCTTTCCTTCAGAGAGTTGTAGAGGAGGCTCAGAGATTGAAAATAATATGTGGGATTTTAACCTCGTCCCAGATCACGTTCTGGACTGTTCTCTAGGGGCGCCGGGGAGGGGGCGGGAATTTGGACCCACGTGCCATACATATCATTTGCATGACGTGGAGATATTTACATATGACAGCGATTACTCCTTCTTCTCGCACAGACACAGGTCCTATTCCTGGATTGATTACTTTCTGGTGGACGGTAAGTCACTGGCGGCCTGTGTCTGCACGGAGGTGGGACTGATCACCTGGTCCGATCTGCCCCGGTGTCCTTGAGGTGTCCTTGGGCGGTCACCTACCTCCTCCTAGTAAGCTGGACATTGAACGTGGGCTTGTTGCCTGACCTGGGAGTTGCGGAGGAGATTAATAGACGCCTTACCGAGTTCTTCCAATTAAATGACAATGTGGCAGTGACAGATGATATCCTCTGTGCTTCGCTTAAAGCATATATATGGGAAAAAGCATCCCAAAAAAGAAAGCACATAACAAAGGGTAGACCTTCTTCACCGCCTGCAGCAACTTGAGGTAATAAATAAAGTTAATCCGTCCCCTCGGGGTACCTCCCTTATATTAGAAACTAGAACCCAACTAAGATCATTCCTTCTAATATAGCATGAAAAATACCTTCGACGCTTTAAAACTTCCTTCTACGAATCTGGGGATAAAGCAGGCGCTATACTGGCGAAAAGGATCAAAAAGAGGGAGGCCAAAAACACAATAGAAAACATGCTAGATAGTGACGGCGCATGTAAGAAATCCGGCAGATATTGCGGTAATATTTGCACAATTTTATTATAAATTGTACAATCAGATGACTCGACCTCACCACATCCTTCCCCGGAGTTCATCGAGCGTTCTTGGGGGAGCTGAGCCTGCCTAGAGTTTCGGAGGAGCAGCTGGAAAGGTTGAATCTCCCTTTCACGGCACAAGAAGTAGAATCGGTGATTGACTCCTCTAAAATCCATTGTACTCCGGGTGCGGTTGGATTGCCCAATGAGTATTTCGCGCCTTCCGGCAAGTGTTGGTTCTGTTCCTCTCAAGGACATTTAGTCACTGGCAGAAGGAAGGCTCGGTCCCTCCACTAACTTTACAGGCAACTATAGTAACTATTCCAAAACCTGATAAGGCCCCGGGTGCCCCGAAAATTATCGTTCCACTTCTCTCCTGAACTGCGACCTTAAGATCTTCGCAAAATTATTAGCGAATAGATTAATGGAAGTGGTGCCGGGTCTGGTGGATTCAGATCAGGTGGGGTTTGTGGCTGGCTGACAGGCGAAGGACGGATCCAGGAGAATGATATATAATGTATAATGAAAGCCGTAATCTCACGCCTCGCTGTGCTGAGTGCTCCTCACCCTGCCTGTGAGGGCTCACAGTCTACAAGGGATGGGTGAAGATACAGTAGGTGAGGGGAGAGGACCCTGCCTGCAAGGGCTCACTGTACAAGCAGTAACCTGACACCTCACTGTGCTGAGTGCTGCTTTTCCCCATAGATTATAATGGAAGTAGTAACCTGACACCTAACTCCTTCTCCCTTTCCATAGATTATAATGGAAGCAGTAACCTGACTACCTAACTCCTCACTCTACATAGAGTATAATAGAAGCTGTAACCTGACATCCTCACTGCTCTGCCCTCCATAGATGTAATAGATCATAAGTAATGCTTTTCTGACCATATGGATTTGAACTTTTTCTAGTAGATATGAGTTAGAGACAGAGGAGGGAAGATATATATGGAAAGTAGTAACCTGACACCTAACTCCTTCTCCCTTTCCATAGAGTATAATAGAAGTGGTAACCTGATGCCTACCTCCTCCCTCTGCTTAGATTATAATAGAAGCAGTAACCTGACTCCTCACTGCTCCTCCCCCTCAATAGAGTGTAATAGAAGCAGTAAGTTAATGCTTGTTCTGACCATGATGGATTTGAACTGTTGTTCTGAGTAGATGATGAGTTCAGGAGACAGAAGGAGGGAAGAGTATCATAGGTGGAGACAGGAGGTGACTTCTCTGATAAGATGCCGCAGTTTCTTCTGTTCGCCCGTACTATTGATGTATGCAGAGTTTGTTACAATGACAGTGAGCTCATAGTTACACGGCTTGTGTCCTCTCGGCCTGTCCTCCATCTCTGGCCTTCCGGAGGACATAATGTGCTCGTTGTGTTGTCATTGGGAGATTTCAGTGGCAGATAACAGCGGTATGACAAGGTTGGCTCCGTCCTGTAATGTGTGTGCTAATGTTCACCATCTGTTCCCGTGTCCCAGACCCGCCCTCTGACCTTCCTGTACAGTCCCGGGGACTTGTTACCACTGATGTCAAGGCCAAGGACGTCGTGCTCCATCACCAGAGTTACTGCAGCAAAGAGGCGAAGCAGCGGCACGTGTCTGGGGATGTGCTGGGATACGTCACACCAGTAAGTTATTGCTCCCTTATTACATAGTCAAACATGTTATACATTGTGGCATTTTGTGCAAATAATTGTATTTCCATTTAATGACACAAATTAGAGACGGCTCAGATTTCTGCGGGTTTCCTGATTTAATAATCATCATGGTTTACTTCTGATTTCCTACAAATACATTTTGTTCCTTCTCCTTTAATGACTTTTCCCGTAGGGTCATTGATCATGACGTCCTGCTAGAATACCCAGCACAGGTAAGGAGATTAATGACAGGACCTGAATCATTAGAGGGGCTGTCCAGGCAAAATATAACTTTACTCAGAGGACGGACGGATGTGCAAAAATGACCAAACACAGTTTTAATGCCCCGTTACACAGCACGACATTGTCAACGACATCGCTGATACGTCACGGGTTTGGAGGCGTACCAGCGACGTCGTGAGACTCTGGCAAGTTGCTACCATAAATCGTTGGATCGGAGTTGACAGGTTTATGAACGAGTGTGAAACCTGATGATATCAACTCCAGCAACCTGCTGCATCGTTATGTGTGACACCGTGATAACAATGTCGTGGACGACTTCGCCTATTCACAGCAATGAGCAGGGATCATTTGCGATTGATTCCTGCTCACTACATTATTGGTGCGTCGTGCACGATATCCAGACGTGTGGAGGTACCGTTACACAGCACGACGTCGGAACGATGTCTGCAACGATCTCATGGGACACGCAGTTGTTAGGACATCGTTTAGAGAACGTTGGTGAGATGTCACACGTCTAGATATCGTGGACGACGCACAAATGATCCAGCGAGCAGCTATCGATCACACAACCCAGGAACGATCCCTGCTCATTGCTGTGAATAGGGGAAGTCGTCTGTGACATCGTTATCACGGTGTCACACACAACGATGCAGAAGGTTGATGGAGTTGAGATTGTCAAGTTTTACAACATGTTGGTAACCTGTCAAACTCCAAACCAATGATTTATCATAGCAACAGAGTCACACGCAACGAGGTCGCAACAACGTCACTGAAACGCCTCCAAACCCGTCACGTATCAGCGATGTCGTTGACTGTCGTGCCGTGTAACGGGGCCTTGACATCTCACCAGCGATGTCAAAACGATGTCTGCAATGACCGCGCACCCACAAGATCGTTGCAGACATCATTCTCACGTCGTGCTGTGTAACGGGGCCTTTACTCACCTGGGTCCAGCTCATGGAGGAAGCGATGGTGCCACGGTCTCACCAGCTGGCGGACTGATGTGTGTGTGACTGGCTGCAGTGGTCAGGTGTATGTAGAGCAGCGTGTCATCATGTAACATCCAGTGCATTACTCACGTCACCTGACCCCTGCAGCCAATCACAGGCCGCTGAGTGAGCAGTGACATCCCCAATGTCTTCTCAGTCTGGGTGGCCTGATCTGGATTCTAGTAGGTAGATATGACGGAGTTTGCTTCTTTTCTTTTACACATCCTTTTTCCTGGACAATGTTTTATTTTGCCCAGATATCCCCTTTTAATATAAGTTATGTGCTCGTATACTAACACTGAACTGCAAGAGTGAAGTGTTATGGTGCTAAAATCTGTAGTTTATGGAATAAGGAACATCTAATATCAATGAAATCACGTGTAATAAAAACCTAACCGGTCCAGTATATGTCTTGCGCCATCCTGGAGTGCAATGCTGCATTTCCTGGAATTTCCACTAGATGTCACACTTGTTCCACTTAGTCATTGTGCTTCAATCCCATAGAAGCTCCATAATTGGGGTGTGAAATACCGATAGAGAATAACATCAGTGAGAATGTTAGCAATTCAAGGATGCTATGGCTGGTGTAAGGGGCTTGTATTGCACATGACGGCACAATTCACCAACTATTGGAGCTAAACATGACTTCTTATTTAGACAGCAATTACAGGGCAGAGTTTCAGCTGTAAAGGTATTTAGACTTCATAATCCCTTCCATCGACTTCCAGGTGTTTTAGGGCATTGACCAGTGTTATGATTAGCGATATTGGTGAATGTTAGTCTGGGACAGGTAAGCCTGCAGCTTTAGTGCCATGACACCACTATGTTCCTCTTTTCTTCATGAAAAGCAAAATGAACATTCTGTTTGCATCATGTCGCCGATCAGCTCATCTATGTCCTTAAATGACTCCTGGACCGGTACGTTGGCTTAGTGTGACCAATGTCCTTCAATGACTCCTGGACCGCTACGTTGGCTTAGTGTGACCACTGGTCTCAGCAGAGTTATTAAGTAATGCTGACACTGAGTGCTGAGGCTCCATTCTGCGGTTGCTGAATCCTGAGTATTACGTTATAGTTGCAGGAGGCTACGCTGTAATGCTGACTAATATTGGGACGGCTCAGTTACCTGTATAGAGCAGAATGAATCAAACCTGACTCCCTTCTGGAAATAACAAGCCATGAGGAGGTGCAAGGCTGTGTTCACCTGTTATTACAGATACATCCTTGCTTTTTGCACCCACGTCTATTGAGTTGTAGTCGTCTGCTTACAGTGACAGCGCAGTGTAGACGTTGCATGTCCATAAGAGCAGTTTTACGTAAAATGAAATACAATAAAACTAAAAATATCCAATTGCAATTCTTCTTCCCACAGTGGAATGGCCATGGATACGATGTTGCAAAAGTATTTGCATCAAAGTTCACCCTGATTTCTCCAGTGTGGCTACAGATTAGAAGAAAAGGTAGACAGTCCTACCAGGTGACCGGACTGCACGACATTGACCAAGGTGAGTGTGGAACAACGAGGTCAGGGGGGCTCTCATCCGCTGGCCCAGCTGCCTTTAGAAAGACCACATGGACCAGGGCTCATCCCACCTGAACACCTGAGCTCCTTAACTACTCCGACAACACAGGGTGAGGGAACCACGCATTGGCTAGCCAACAGTTAACGGCATATAACACATAACCAATCAAAGCATAAAATGTAACAGGCAGCAGAGTCTCACCTTCCGCTGGCTCACCAGGGATTAGAATGTTTGTGCCTCGGGGCTTCCAGGGCCACTTACTCTAATCCAGCAGCACCCCGCTTTAGGCGGTCACCCACCGAGAAAGGAATGGCGGCAAGTGTAGGAAGCTGACCGAGCACAGCAATGTCTGTAGCCAGGTGGCCGAATTGACCCTGGTTATCTTCTTTAATTATTCACTGATATTTCAGCCGAATCCTAGAAGTTGATGCAGGTGTTCTGCAGAATATAATCCAGTTTGGACCGAAGTCCTTAGACTGAGGCCACAAAGCATATAACTTCCATGAATGAAGCAGGCCCCCCTTATATATCCCCAGTACTCTGCTCAGGGCACTGAGGTCTTGCAGGATCAGTGCAATAAAGAGAATCTAGCTCCGCTCACCCATCCAGGATCATGTGGAAGGAGCGGGGAAATCCATGGGCTCTTCAAGGGTGTCCAACATAGAAAACAACACTTTTCAGCTCCAAAAGTCTGATTCAAGTTTTCAAGTTTATTTAATTTCTTAAAAAGTGATTGAATAATCAGATTAAAAGCATTAGATGCCATCAAGCAGCCATGGGACATGGAGCCGCGCCTTTCAGACGCAGCGTTTATCATGTCCTTTGTCCAACGTTTATCGCAGTTTTGGAGCTAGAAAGTGTTTTTCTGTATTGGTGGAATAAGGCTGAGCTCTTATTGGTTGTCATTTCAATCCGATATCTGCATAACTCTCCTCTGACAGAGGGTTGAGGGGGGAAGGAATTTACATTACATCTGCAATACACAACCTTGCACAGTTGGGCTCTGGGGCGACTAGCAAGAAGCAATGATTTAGCAAACCTGAGATAACAAATAAAAGGTCAATAGTCTGGCCAAAAGTAAGAACATTAGCCCCAGAACGTGCACTGACAAAAGCTGATTCATCATACTGAGTTCTTATAGTTAAGGGGTTGTCTGGTGACCACAAGTTATCACCTATGGGGGGTCTGACGGCAGGGAGATGGTCTGACCTGCAGAACGACATCCCTCATTAGTAATGGAGCAATAGTATACAGGTGTGACGGCAGGGAGGTGGTCTGACCTGCAGAACGACATCCCTCATTAGTAATGGAGCAATAGTACACAGGTGTGACGGCAGGGAGATGGTCTGACCTGCAGAACGACATCCCTCATTAGTAATGGAGCAATAGTATACAGGTGTGACGGCAGGGAGATGGTCTGACCTGCAGAACGACATCCCTCATTAGTAATGGAGCAATAGTACATAGGTGTGACGGCAGGGAGGTGGTCTGACCTGCAGAATGACATCCCTCATTAGTAATGGAGCAATAGTACACAGGTGTGACGGCAGGGAGATGGTCTGACCTGCAGAACGACATCCCTCATTAGTAATGGAGCAATAGTACACAGGTGTGACGGCAGGGAGGTGGTCTGACCTGCAGAACGACATCCCTCATTAGTAATGGAGCAATAGTATACAGGTGTGACGGCAGGGAGGTGGTCTGACCTGCAGAACGACATTCCTCATTAGTAATGGAGCAATAGTACACAGGTGTGACGGCAGGGAGATGGTCTGACCTGCAGAACGACATCCCTCATTAGTAATGGAGCAATAGTACACAGGTGTGACGGCAGGGAGATGGTCTGACCTGCAGAACTACATCCCTCATTAGTAATGGAGCAATAGTATACAGGTGTGACGGCAGGGAGGTGGTCTGACCTGCAGAACGACATCCCTCATTAGTAATGGAGCAATAGTACACAGGTGTGACGGCAGGGAGATGGTCTGACCTGCAGAACGACATCCCTCATTAGTAATGGAGCAATAGTATACAGGTGTGACGGCAGGGAGGTGGTCTGACCTGCAGAACGACATCCCTCATTAGTAATGGAGCAATAGTACACAGGTGTGACGGCAGGGAGGTGGTCTGACCTGCAGAACGACATCCCTCATTAGTAATGGAGCAATAGTACACAGGTGTGACGGCAGGGAGGTGGTCTGACCTGCAGAACGACATCCCTCATTAGTAATGGAGCAATAGTACACAGGTGTGACGGCAGGGAGGTGGTCTGACCTGCAGAACGACATTCCTCATTAGTAATGGAGCAATAGTACACAGGTGTGACGGCAGGGAGATGGTCTGACCTGCAGAATGACATCCCTCATTAGTAATGGAGCAATAGTACACAGGTGTGACGGCAGGGAGATGGTCTGACCTGCAGAACGACATCCCTCATTAGTAATGGAGCAATAGTACACAGGTGTGACGGCAGGGAGGTGGTCTGACCTGCAGAACGACATCCCTCATTAGTAATGGAGCAATAGTACACAGGTGTGACGGCAGGGAGGTGGTCTGACCTGCAGAACGACATTCCTCATTAGTAATGAAGCAATAGTACACAGGTGTGACGGCAGGGAGGTGGTCTGACCTGCAGAACGACATCCCTCATTAGTAATGGAGCAACAGTATACAGGTGTGACGGCAGGGAGGTGGTCTGACCTGCAGAACGACATCCCTCATTAGTAATGGAGCAATAGTACACAGGTGTGACGGCAGGGAGGTGGTCTGACCTGCAGAACGACATCCCTCATTAGTAATGGAGCAATAGTACACAGGTGTGACGGCAGGGAGATGGTCTGACCTGCAGAACGACATCCCTCATTAGTAATGGAGCAATAGTACACAGGTGTGACGGCAGGGAGGTGGTCTGACCTGCAGTCCGACATCCCTCATTAGTAATGGAGCAATAGTACACAGGTGTGACGGCAGGGAGGTGGTCTGACCTGCAGAACGACATCCCTCATTAGTAATGGAGCAATAGTACACAGGTGTGACGGCAGGGAGATGGTCTGACCTGCAGAACGACATCCCTCATTAGTAATGGAGCAATAGTATACAGGTGTGACGGCAGGGAGGTGGTCTGACCTGCAGAACGACATCCCTCATTAGTAATGGAGCAATAGTACACAGGTGTGACGGCAGGGAGGTGGTCTGACCTGCAGAACGACATCCCTCATTAGTAATGGAGCAATAGTACACAGGTGTGACCTGCAGAACGACATCCCTCATTAGTAATGGAGTAATAGTACACAGGTGTGACGGCAGGGAGGTGGTCTGACCTGCAGAACGACATCCCTCATTAGTAATGGAGCAATAGTACACAGGTGTGACGGCAGGGAGGTGGTCTGACCTGCAGAACGACATCCCTCATTAGTAATGGAGTAATAGTACACAGGTGTGACGGCAGGGAGATGGTCTGACCTGCAGAACGACATCCCTCATTAGTAATGGAGCAATAGTACACAGGTGTGACGGCAGGGAGATGGTCTGACCTGCAGAATGACATCCCTCATTAGTAATGGAGCAATAGTACATAGGTGTGACGGCAGGGAGATG
Organism: Allobates femoralis; assembly: GCA_033576535.1. Classification (NCBI taxonomy): domain Eukaryota; kingdom Metazoa; phylum Chordata; class Amphibia; order Anura; family Aromobatidae; genus Allobates; species Allobates femoralis. The sequence goes on along the minus strand of JARQOC010000156.1, from coordinate 108,209 downwards.
GTCTGACCTGCAGAACGACATCCCTCATTAGTAATGGAGCAATAGTACACAGGTGTGACGGCAGGGAGATGGTCTGACCTGCAGAATGACATCCCTCATTAGTAATGGAGCAATAGTACATAGGTGTGACGGCAGGGAGATGGTCTGACCTGCAGAACGACATCCCTCATTAGTAATGGAGCAATAGTACACAGGTGTGACGGCAGGGAGGTGGTCTGACCTGCAGAACGACATCCCTCATTAGTAATGGAGCAATAGTACACAGGTGTGACGGCAGGGAGGTGGTCTGACCTGCAGAACGACATCCCTCATTAGTAATGGAGCAATAGTACACAGGTGTGACGGCAGGGAGGTGGTCTGACCTGCAGAACGACATCCCTCATTAGTAATGGAGCAATAGTACACAGGTGTGACCGCTATTCCACTCATTCATTATGCGTTTGGCTTTTTCTGGCAGCCCCACAGGCGGTGAATGGAGCAGCGGTCAGGCATCTGACTTGCTGTAATGGGCATATATAGTCTCCATTCTGCCCACAGCCTCCAGCGGCTGGATCCCCACCCACCAAAAGGTTTTCACTGGAGAATCCCTTTAAGGCCAAATATTTTAAAGAATAATACAGTATTGAAGGCATTGCTGGAAGATAAGATCATCACTCACTCTTGTAACAAGCAGAGAAGTCTCCCTCCCCTCAAAAAAAGAAGAGTTATCTGCATGTGGAATTGTGTATGTCGTTGTGTGACGTATAGGTTAAAGAGGGTCACCACCTAAACAATATGCGTAATCGAGGACGGGAGGGAGTGTGTCATCAGGTTTATGCCTCAAGGAAGCAGGGACAGAGAACATGATTCCAGGTGGAGGTCCCTTATTGCACTCATTGCTGTAGTTTTGATGATATTACTGCAGATATTCTAGTCCTCCATTTAATAAGCTGTGTAACCCCTCCCATAGTGTTGATTGACAACTTTATGTCTACTCTGTGCATAGGCAGAAAGCTGATAATCAATGGAGATAGTTAGAGCTTATAGATATGGAGGACATCATGGGAGAAGATCATCATTGAGAGGACAAGGAAAGCTGCAGCAGATAAAGCTGTGCTTTATGAATATTAGTCAGGAGCCCAGTAATAGAATCAGGGTCTCTGCTATTAGATGGGGCAGCATAGACTAGCTGACAGATTGTCTTCTTAGCAGTTTTCCAATACTGACCCTGAGATCGGGCATCCCAAATTCTACTACAAAGCATTACAGTGGATGTGCGACCTCCACCCACATATACAGTGAATACCACTCCATTCACACTAGGGAAGTGAATACCACTCCATTCACACTAGGGAAGTGAATACTACTCCATTCACACTAGGGAAGTGAATACCGCTCCATTCACACTAGGGAAGTGAATACTGCTCCATTCACACTAGGGAAGTGAATACTGCTCCATTCACACTAGGGAAGTGAATACCACTCCATTCACACTAGGGAAGTGGGGACCCTGTTGTCTTGAATATTTAGGGTCACAGCAGTCAGACCCCAGCGATCACACATTGATCACCTATAGGGGACTCCTGTCAATCTGACAATCCTGTTCGTGAGGACTTGTATTTGACAGGGCATGTGATGTCCTGTAAGAATCTGTGGTAAGAAATGTAACAAGACTGAGTTTACTGGAGATGGTCGGACAGTGCAGACCCATCCAGAGCATGAGCAGTATCCCTGTGCTTGATTGGCCATCAAACTCGCCTGACCTAAACTCCATAGAGAATCTATAGGTTATTGTCAAGGGGAAGATGAGAGACACCAGACCCAACAATGCAGAGGAGCTGAAGGCTGCTATCAAAGCAACCTGGGCTTCCATAACACCTCAGCAGCCACAGGCTGATCTCCTCCATGCCACGCTGCATTGATGCAGTAATTTATGCAAAAGGAGCCCTGAGCAAGTACTGAGTGCATTTACTGTACAGACTTTTCTCCTTCGCCTCATTGGGGGACACAGACCGTGGGTGTTATGCTGCTGTCCACTAGGAGGTGACACTAGGCAAAATCTGCAAAAGAGTTAAGTGGCTCCTCCTATGCAGTTATACACCCCTAGAACAGGAAGTGCTTCTCCAGTTTTTGCTTAGTGTCTAGGAGGCACACACAGATTTTTTAGTGCTCCTAAAAAACTTTCTTTTTGAATTTTTTTCTTCAAGAAGAAGAAAAGTGGGTCTCTGACGAGACTCCCGGCATGGTCCCTCCTCGGCCCCCCACTGTTGGGGGCGCCTGGTTGAGGTCGACTGGTCCCCCTAACATGCCGCTCCCTCCTCGGCCCCCCAATGTTGGGGACGCTGGGTTAAGGTTGAGACAACGACCCTCCCTCCCCATTTCCCCACTGTTGGGGTTACTGGGTTGAGGTCGAGGCGAAGGACAAGGCACCTGACGGTGGAGCAGCATCCCTCCCTAAATACCCCTTTGGGGTTCATTTAGGTCGAGACACCGCAGGTAGAGCCTCTGGTGCAGCAGCTCGGACCTGCTCTAGGCACCCAGGAGTCCCCAGCTTTGCTGAAGACTCCTTACCCCTCAGCGGCAGCCTGCTCGCCGCAGTACCAGGGCACACAGCTCTGCTGTGTACCTCCTGAAGGGGCCGGGGGACCAACAACGGGGCAACCAGCACTAGCAGGGACACAGCTTGCCTGTGTCCCTGCAGCAGCCAGCACTAAGGGCTGCATCCTGGTGGTTACAGAGGACCCAGTACTCTGGGTCCTCTGCGGGGGCTATTATACCAGAGGGAGTTCTTCCCTAGCAGGGACACAGCTTGCCTGTGTACCTGCAGCAGCCAGCAGGGCTGCACTTTGATGATCTCAGAAGACCCAGCACGCTGGGTCCTCTGTGGGGGCCCACATCCCGCCACCGCTGTCTGCCCAGGGGGTCCGGTTTAGTTCCGGACCCCCCCCCCCCCCCCCGCACCTCCGCGCCGCCCTGGCGACATTTGCGGCCGCAGGTCTCAAATTTAGGCCGCGGCTTCGGCCTACACCGAAGCCGCCGCCTTCTCCACGCCCCCCGGCCCGCCCCCCCGGATGACGAGGATGACGCTGCCAGCGTCATAGCAGGGGGCGGGCCGGAGCACAGAGGGCGCGTTTTTTACAAGGACCGCGCTCTTTTTGCTCAGCGCCCCCCTCCCTCCTCACTCACATATCTCCGGGGGGCACAGGATGAGGATGACCCCTCTCCTATAAGCAGCGGCGGCCATTAAAGGACACAGGCACTGCTCCTGTCACCGCAGCTGCCAGCCTTGAGCCACTGCACACAGCAGCCACATATACAGGCTAGCCTGTGTGCGGGCACTGTGCACACACTACACAGACAGCTGACACATGTCATGAATCACACATGTAGGTCAGCTGTCCTGTGTGCGGACTGTTACGTGCCCACACCTTGCTGGCATGGCGGCACATATGCACAGCCAGCAGGGGGTACAACGAGCACTAGGCCCCCCACAAACACTGGGAGCCCAACAGTGCTTCCTCCCTGCCGTGCCCTTCACGGCACACCAGTGCAGCCGGGGCCTTGGTTTTAGGTGTCCTACAGTGCCTGCAACAATGGGAAGAGGGACATACGGCAGAGCCTGCCATGCCACAGAGCTACGGCCGGTCTGCAATGCCCCCCCATCATTCTCTGGCTTCTCCAAAAGCCATGGCTCAGCATCCGCTATGCAGGGGTACAGCGAGTACAGCACGGCGGGGGGCACACTCTGGAGAGTACAATGCGCAGCTTCGCTGTGCGGCAGTTTCCAACAAAAACGGCAGGACAATCAGCAGCGATATATCCTGCTCCAGTTTGTGTCCCCCCCTCAGGACAATACTACGAGGAGCAGTGTAACTGCCTCTACAGTAGTAATCAGCGCACGGGCCAACGCACGTATTGTTTTTTTCCTAACACCGTGCCAGATGCAGGTACCTGTTGGTACACTTGTCCAACCTTATGGCTTTGCCCTGGGGGAGCTGGGTTGGAGCGAGACGAAAATGCCTATTCCTTGGTCCCTCAACGTTGGCGGAGCCCAGTTACTATTCCAACGGCTCAAAATACTCGTCCATCAGACCCCTCCCCAGGCCCCCACACAGTTGAGAGGACTAGGGTGGTGGAATTACTAAGAGTTTGACTCTCACGCTTTACTTGGCCCTCCATTGTTGGAGTGCCCAGTGGAAGTTGATGTACTCTACATTTACCTGACAATGGCAAGGGTCCCAGGACCGTTTGCCAATTCTCTCCAAATCCCACAGCTGGAGTTCTGGTAGGCGGTGATGACAGTCAAGTCTCCACAAGGCTCAGGCTGACACACCGTGACCCGCAACTGCACGAGTAATTTAGCTACGGGTCTCTGGACCTAAGACCCATAGCACACTCCCTCCTCAGCTCCCCACCGTTGGAGGCGCTGGGTCGTGGCCGAGATTACTATAAACCATACTCCTTCCTCGACTTCCCACTGTGGGGGACTCGGGTTGAAGCTGTGACGGCCCAAGGCCTGGCCGGCCTCCGTCCTCAAACTACAAAAACGAAACTCGGGGTCGCGGAACGTGGAATACGAGCCCTGTCGCCAATCTCCTCCCTATACCTATATTAGGTACTTGGGTTGAGATGACACGTGCGAGCACTCTGCACAGCCCGCTTCAAAGCTGGACTTTGCAGACCCCCGACCGCATTAACCAATGGAGGGCCCTTTTGGACCCCATATGACCATGGCCCGAACATTCTTCCACGCAATCTGTCCCTTCTCGACTCGGGAGTCAAAAGAGGATACTTACGGTGGGATAGCGCTCGCTGTGTGCTGCGCAGGACACTGGCGACTGAACTATCGCGAGCACAGCCTCCGGTTTCGGCCAGCGCTGCTCATGACTTCCGGCTCCGCGCCGGGCCTCTGCCTTTTCCGGGTCCCGCGAATAACGCGAGGCCCTGCCTTCGGCCTAGATGTGACATCACTGGCTTGCCCACCCTCTGTCCGCCCTTCGCCCGCCACGCCCACCCTCCTCCTGACGTCGGAGCCTCCGAAGCGCCAGCACAAGGAGTGGGCCAAGGCCAAAAAGGACTGAAGCGCAAAGACTACAAGGCTTTTTTCCCAGCCTGAAGTTGGCAATGTCTATTCTACATTTCAGCAGTCTCCCATATCTGGATGACCTTTTATCAATGCATGACTTTCAAGGTCTGCGAACAGTGGCATCTACACCGTGCTCGTTGAGAAGACTTGGTAGGATCGACCTCCACAGGTCTACCGCAATTCCAAGGCACATGCTGCAGCACAGCACACGCATTCCAGGAGCCCCAGCCCTACTGCATACTCCTGACGGCCACATGCTACAGCATCACGTATGGAGTCTCAGCCGTATTGGATGCACAGCATCGCATGAACACGGCGGCCTTTGGTTGCACATCCACAGCTATAGTCAAATTTCCCCAGACAGGACACGTATTCTTCGTCTGGGAACCCACAGCCTCAGTCAGAGGTCTCTCCAATCCTTCACAACTGCTATAAGAGTCCTAGACCGCATAGAAGCAGCTTGGAAGTCGGTTCCATTGGTTCAGCTGAAGCGCCGGTCTTTCCAATTATCCATGCTTAGGTGTTGCACGAGAACAGGATGGGGTGCGATGTACCCCCATCACAATGCACATGGCAGTAGCCTTGCCCTGTCTCGAAGATGCCCCTCAATCTACGAACATTCGTGCAGTATCTCTAGTACTGAAATCATTCTCCTTCTGGCATTCGAACATGTCCGGATACAGTCGGACAATGCCACAACTGTGGCATATGTCAACCACCAGGGTGGAACCTGTAGTCTCTAAGCGATGACAAGTTCACCACATCCTTTACTAGGTGGAAACCTTGGAACACTGTACTGCCAGTTGTTCTCATACCAGGTGTACACATCTGGGAGGCTGATTCTCTAATCCACCAAGGGATGGACCCAGGGGATTGGCCCCTTTCTCTAGAAGTCCTCTGTTAAAACGCCAACGCCAGGACACCACAGATATGGACCTGATGGAGTCACGCCTCAATGCCAGGATCTCAGGATCCACAGTCAGTGGGCCAGACGCACTAGTCCAAGCCTGGACCGGTATCCGTCTCTCCTATATTCTTTCCCCACTAACAGTCTGGAATATCAAACGGGAATGTCGCGAGATCGTCTTCGTGGTCTCAGATTGCCCACACGCGCTTGCTGCGCAGACTCGTCCAATTTATAGCAGCAGTACCAGGACGTCTAACAGACAGTCCAGACCTGCTCGATCACGGCCAGTTCTCCCTCAAAATTCCTCTCATCCAAGGTTACTAGCGTAGCCTTTGAGACCTAGAATTTAACCCAAGAGGTTTTTTCACCAGGATATTGTGACAACCGTAGTCACAGAGAGGACACCAGCTTTATCAGCGATATCCGATCACACGCGTAATCGTTTTTAGTTTGTTGCCTGGGGCACCTCTAGGGGTCTTTCCCCTTGGCCCTACTTCATGCCAGGGACTCTCCGTTTCTTCCACTCAGACCTGGACTTAGGTCTGTCCTTAGGGTCTCTTACACAGCAGGTTTTCAGCTGTTTTTCACTCTCTTACAAACACGTCTTGCCACCAGACGTCTATGAACTCCTTCCTTCAAAGGGTCTGCTAGTTAAGATCCATGCAACAAGACTACACCCGTGGGGACCATGAACTTGGTCCTCACGGCACTACAGGAACCACCTTTTTTCAGCCTCGATGGGATATTACCTTTAGCATCCTCATCCAAATAGTAGTATGGTTCGGTGGCATTTATTTGTCTCTGCTAAAGTGTCAGTACTTCAGTACGGTCTCATGTAATCTCTTTTTTTCTAGTCTTCCATCTGGACATGCTTGTCCTATGGCTGGTTCCATTATTCTTTCTAGGGTAGGCTTACTCCTTCCACCTACATGAAGACATCTCTCTGCCATCACCGCGCCCGACTCCGGTCTGTCCGGTTGCGAAGGACCTACATATGTGGGACCTTGTCAGGGCCCTACGCGTCTAGGTGCCCAACACAGCGCCCTACTAAGAAGTCGGATTCTCCTTTTATCCTTCTTCCAATGGGCCGACGTAAAGGCACGTCAGCCTCTGCGGCTCCCCTAACCTGGTGGTTTTTCTGTAACCATCCAAGACGCTTATACCTTCGAAAACTCATCCCTTCCGGCAGGTCACGGCACATTCTACTATAGCCGTGGAAGCCTCCTGGACAGTTCGGTAAGAGGTATCGGCGAAACTGGTGTTTTAGGCAGCCAAAAGGTCAGCCTACACCCATACCCAAGCCACTATAGTGCTTGCACTCAGTCCTCGACAAATGCAGGTCTGGGTACACGTGCCCTCCAGGCGGCAGCAGCCCGCCTATCGGTGCATAGTTTTTCACTGTCTATGTTCAGTGTCTCTAGTTCCATTGCTATTTCCCACCCAGGGACTGCTTTGGGACGTCCCACGGTCTGTGTCCCCCAATGAGGCGAAGGAGAAAAGGAGATTTTTGTGTACTCACCGTAAAATCCTTTTCTCTTAGCCTCTAATTGGGGGACACAGCACCCACCCTATTGCCCTTGTGGGCCTTTTCTACAGTTCTTGCATAGCTTCTCAGCTGTTACATGGTTAACATGTTTACACATGTTTGCCTATTATCACTCTGTTAACTGTTGACTGTTTAAACTTGTGCCTGTTTAGTTCCAGGCCTTGTGGTACTGTGAGCCTGTTTAGTTACAGGCCTTGTTATACGATTGTTACTTCGTTAACTTCACTGTTTTCCACATGCGCCTGCTTAAGTTACAGGACTTGTGGTACTAGTATTACTCTGCTAACTCTTGACGGTTTACACACGGGCCTGTCTGGCTCAGGCCTTGTTACTGTTATTACCTTGTTAACTATATTGTTTACACAGGTTGCCTGCGTTGACTCCTGTGTCACTGTTATTGTCTGTTAGCTCTCCTACTGCTTTAGCACAAAACTGGAGAAGCACTTCCTGTTCTAGGGGTGTATAACTGCATAGGAGGAGCCACTTAACTCTTTTGCAGATTTTGCCTAGTGTCGCCTCCTAGTGGACAGCAGCATAACACCCACGGTCTGTGTCCCCCAATTAGAGGCTAAGAGAAAAGGATTTTACGGTGAGTACACAAAAATCTCCTTTTCATTAGGCCAACAGTTATGAGTTAAGAATAATTTTTTCAGGTGGTCTTGTATAATATTGTAATTTTCTGAGATATGACCTTTGGTTTTTCAATGGCTGTAAGCCATAATCATCAACATTTACAGAAACAAACTCCTGAAATAGATCTATCTGTTTATAATGACTCTATATAATATATGTGTTACACTTTATGTATTGAATTTCTGAAAAAAAATAATCTTTTTGATGATATTGTCATTTAATTGAGAAGCACCTGTATGGCGCCTAGAGGTTATGACTCTCTATGATGGCAGCAAGTGTTAACTCAGCAACAAAATCAACTCAATTTGTGTAATTTCTTGTAACGTTACTTGGAGTTCAGGAAACGATTGACACGTCAGATGAGCAATGTATTCCTTGTTACCAGACGTCCCCTTGGCCGGTCTGGTGAGTTCCCACATCTTCTGCTGTTACACCTGCTGTACAGTTAGGACGCCTTTGTACTTACCAGGTGACCAGATGCCGGAACGTTCTACTAAGAGCCGCCATTGTAAGATGAAAGATGCCCACGTTCCTAGTATCAGACACTAATGGACATTTTATAAGCAATAATTTCTTTTCTCCTTCTGCTCGGCATCATCTCAGATACTTAGAAAGGAAGGTGTATATAAAGAGCAGGCGCAGACTGCAGACAAGCTGAATGATGAGGTGGAACACACGACTATCACATTTACTAAACACAGGGAAACAACTGTTTGTTCATGATGTGAATTTTCTTTTTAGGATGGATAAGAGACATTAAAAAGAATTCCAGAGCACTCAGATGGGTAAGTGTATACAGTGTATATGTATCGTATGACCTGATCAGAGTTCTGCAGTGCGTCCCCTTCTTAGGCCTTTCACACAGCGTTTTTTGAACATTCGGCAGATGCGTGAAAAATTACACTCTCCACATTACCCATAGGGGTGGCACATGCTCAGTCTTTCAGAAGGAAAATCTGATGAAATAAAAGTGATTGGCAGGAAAAATCCCAGCAAAAATGTGTATTGTCGATGTGTTTTGATGTTTTTCCCATTCGTAAAGTTGGGTAAAATCGCAGGTAAAACATGAACGAATTAACATCTGCAAGTCATAAATGACTGGAAATCTGCGAAGGAGATATAGCGACATATCGCCATGGGATTATCATTTACTTATGCTGCCATTTGGAAATCCTTCTTATTTAGTGACAAAACTGCAACATGTGTACAGGCCCGCATGTGCCTTGAATCTACTTCAATAAGCCTGTGAGCTCTATGTTTCATTGTGAATGATAAAATATGCAATTTTGGTTAATTTTTCATTATGTAATTAATCTTTGAGCTGTGAATTGTGGCTGCTCCAATGCTTGTTACCCCCCAATTCTCATGGTTAATATAACATAGCTTTGTTACATAGCAGGCTCTCTGGCCATCATCACTCTCATCAGGATGTTCGCCAGTCTCTTCCCTCCTGCTCCCGGTTCTCTGCACTCAACTATCTCTTCTGTCTTCTCTCATCTGACTGATCTTTAAGGAGATTGTCCCATAAACCACATTTATCACTTACCTACATGATATGTGATGTGTGTATGACTGCAGGCATCTGAGCATTGGACCCAGTAACACTAAACACTCAGGACTCCTAACTCATCAGTGTGAATGGAGCTTTACTGAGCATGTGCGACCACTGCACTAGAACGGTCTATTAGGCAGGTTGAGAGTTCGCACATGCTCAGTAATGCTCCATTCATACTGAGGAGTTTGGAGCTCTGTTCTTGTGTTTGTGTCACTGGGTCCACGCTTTGGTTCCCCTCTTTTTAGGATTGGAGGTTGGCTAAGCCTCCCCTTATTTATACAATTATCATCCATTTTTTGGATAGGTGATAAATGTTATGTATAGGATAACTCTGTCACCACATTTGCCCTGCTGCACACGTGAATATATGTGATGGATCTGTTACATGATGGATTGAAATGGAATGGTGACCAATCAGTTAAGTCTGTTGAGAAATTCCTTTGAGTTTTTCGTAATGTTTTACACCCATTACAGTTAGCGCTGTCTTATTCTTTCCATCACAAGTCATGTAAACTCCTAACGACCAGTTATTCATAAGTGCGTTCCCCCTCCGGCCGCTCACCCTCACTTGAGTCACCGGTGGTCTGTGTCTTGTGTTCCAGCACCGCGTGTCCTGTTTGATGCTTGGACTCACCAGGACTTTGAGAGCGTTTTCAGCAGTGAAGATGAAATAGAAGATCTGTCGGACGCTTTGCTTCAGACGGCGAAGGTTAGAATTCACATTCCTACTTTAACTTTTTATTTTACAGTTTAGTTGAATGAAAAATAAAAGGAAACAGAGTTCAAGAAAGAAATAGTTTGTGTTCTAAACATATATACCGCTAGATATTGAATGATCGGATTGACTTCTATAAAAAGACTATTCCCAAAGGATGGCTTATCCCCTGGCCTTATGTAGGATATCACTCGGTCTTTACCGGTGGTCCTTGTCTTGAACTAGTCGGTTTTTATTTTGGTATGCTCAGAGTAATAAGTCATGAATTTCAATCCCGACGTTTCGACCTGCACAGGGGCCTTCATCAGGGATAATGATCCTATGGTGAATAATTACTCAGAAGACACAGAGTTCGAGAATTAAGTACACAGTAGTGAATATTTATGTGAGACTCATAGGGGAAATGCTAATTCAGGTCAAGGAACTTAGATAATAATCGGGGGGGATAATTATATATTCATTTTCAGGGAATAAACATAATACATGTTACTAAGTTGAAGAAGACTTAAGTCCATTAGTTCAACCCATAGCCTAAATGTGGATCAGAGGAAGAAGGTTGTATGGACACGCGGAATGCAATAGGAAGAGAGGACAAGTATAGACTCTAATAACCCGAGTGTATAGGTTATAACACATACAGTCGTTCCATAGGATGATACAAAAGTAGGAGGTACTCTAGGGTGCTACGAAGATACCCCCCAAAAGAAGGATCACTTACTATATATCTGGAGACTCAGAGTTGATGTAGGTGGAGGGTTAGTAGAATCAGTAGATCCTCAGATTGTGGCCCTTCCAGATTTAGGTAAGTGGAGGGTCTGGGCTAAGGTAACTAAACTGTATGCAAAAAGGATAGCCACAGTGTTAAAGCTTGTCTCATGAAAGTGATGAACCAATGTGCCATATTCTGAATTTACCCAGTGAAAATGGATCCAATGCCAGGAATATAGATCCTTTGATGCATGTAGTGAAACTGTGGAGAGAAAATATGTAGTGGGCTGCAGGCTCTCCCATCTTGTGACTGTAACTTATGACTATGGAAGTCAGAGGTTTGGTTGCAAAGTTCAATACAAGTCTATGAGACCAGACATGGCTGCCATAGAGATGTATCAAGTTGTGACCTGTGTGCACCCAGCAACACTGGAGCGCTGCAGGTCACAATCACCGTAGACGAAGGAACAGTGGTGACAAAAATCAAGCGTGGAAGAGTATCGACAAGGAAGGGGGCATTTAAAGCACCCTATAGCAGGGCATAAGAAACAAAATGCTGCAGTATGCATTAATAACTTTGGTCGCTCTTCTCTGCACCCGCTCTAGTTCAGCTATGTCTTATACACCGGAGGCCAGAATTGTTCACAGTATATAAGTGTGGTCACACTAGTGACCTGAATAGAGGTAACATTATGTTCTCATGAACATCTATGACTATTTTAATGCATCCCATTATGTATTAGACTTTAAAGCAGTTGCCTGACACTGGTAACTAAGTGTGAGTTTGTTGTTCCACCCATACACCCAAGTCTTTTCTGTGCCAGTTTGCCCACATTTTAAATTTAGTACAGAATTATTCTCTGCCCAAGTGCATGACCTTACATTTATGTACATTAAGCTTCAATTGCCATGTCTCAGCCCAAGTCTTCAGTTTACATTAATTCTTACAATTTCTTCCTCTGTGTTGATGACTCTGCAGAGTTTATTATGACCTGCAACAATTGAAATTCTACCTGTATGGCCCCTACAAAGTCATTAAAAATATGTTAAAAAGAAGAGGGTCCAATTCTGACCCCTGTGCTACCCAACTGTTAACTGTGACCCAACCCTGTAAGTGGCACATCACTGAAATCAGGGTCTCTTTCCCAACATCATGCTGCTCACGGAGAAACCTGGTGACAGATTCTTTTTAAAAATCAAAAGTTAAGACTTTATTCATCCCAAAAATATACCATGAAAAAAATTAACCTCGTGCATCAAAAATCAACAGGCTCCTACCTACATTGCTATAGAGAATGCTCTGTAGACTGCAGTAGTGATAAATGTGCTCACCTTTGAAGACTAAACTGGATCATTCATTAGAAGAGGATGAGAGATTCTCTGTGACATGTTTTAAGCTTTACCTCGATCTATAGCGGTCTTTGTGTGCCGCAGCCTGCGCCCGCTATCTCGCCCGCCTTCCCTTTTTTATTATTATTTTGGGGTGCTCTTAAGCTTCTCGTGTTCCTTTCACACCGCTCTTGTCTGCGCGCTTTTCATGTTACTATATTTGAAGTGGTGTATCTCTACACAAAGGACCTGAGCCTTAGTTCAGATGTGCCAGTTACAGGAAATCAAACTTTAGATTTTATTTAGCCTTTTATAAATATAAAGGTTACAGGAGAATCTGTACCATCCACACTGAGCGTACCGTAACACTACACAGATGAACACTCTGCAGCCCAATCCTTTTATGTAACAAGGGGTTAAACATTCTGACTCCTATCTTAACCCTTTAGTGTCACAAATTTCTTTTTTTTTGGTTTCCACCGTACAAAAGCCTAAAAGAGACCTTTCACCGAATTCTCATGTTGATCTGGACACACATTGTAAATATGTGATAAAAAAATGATTTTATTGAAACGGAAAAACACAGCTTAGTAAGTGACACATGACTGGAATCAGAGTCTCCGTCCCTTCATCAGACTTCTCTACCATTACACAGCGAAAACCTGGTGTCAGCTTTATATTAAATTGATAATTCTATCAGATTTACAAACCTAAGTATTTTTACTTAAAAGGAATCTGTCAGCTTGTTTTCGCTTCTCATCTAATGACAGCTTCCTGGTGTAGGCAAAGAGATTCTGAATCCAGTGATGTGTCACTTAGATTACTGGGTGCAGCGGCTCTGACACAATCGGAGGTTTTAGATTGAGCAATGCAGCAGAGCTGAGAGCTGCCCCCGCCCACCCCAGGCTCTCTACTGACATTGTACATTGACTTTGAGGTGCCAATCCGAGGAGGGGGCGTGTCAGACTACCATTTAGGAGACAGTGTAGTCCAGCAATGATAAGATCCTGTTGCTTAGACAAACATTGCAGGAAAACAGCAGCACGGACCGAGACAACAGAGCCATTCCTAATTTCTCTGTATTAACCCTTACAGCATGCTGCATTTAGATTACATAGAAAAAGTCTGCTGACAGATTCTCTCTAAATTACCCATTTAGTGCAGGTTATTTTATGTATTTCCATCTCATAACAGGGCGGACATACCATTGATGCTACCGGTGCAGTTGCAGGGTGCCCAAGAAGTGGGGGTGCCCATTTTCACCTTCAAAGGTGCAAGCAGCTACAAAAAGCAGTAAAAAAATGAATGAGAGACATAAAGATTGGATTATGATGAAATATTGGACTGCAAGAGGCCCATTCACTGTTCTTGCACAGGGGTGTCTCATCTGCCGGTTTGTGCCTGTGCTCGTTCAGGACATTTGTGGTATATCTGCAGGATCTGAATACATATACAGTAGATGGGGGTCCCACCATGGCACCTGCAGATTTCTCCAGTACGGAGATGTGACACATGCCCATGTTAGTGTGAGATAGTCAGAATTCCCATTCATTTCCATGATATGTCTGCCGCCTCTCCAGTGAGGGCATTGTGTGCTGGGGCCCCTTGTAGAGAGCATTGAGGGTCTTATTGGTGGGCATAATTCTGCTATACATTTATGACTTGCATTAAAGATTATACCATAAATATACAAGCTTGGAATACCCCTTTAAGCATCCCATAGTGCTGACTACAGATAGGCAGATTTCATTTTTATTTAAAGGGGCTTGATGCATTAGAAAAGACTATTTATTTTTTTCCTAGAAACGGCTTTTCACCTGTTTGTTACTCTAATCCCACATACAACGTCTGCACAGGGTAACCTAGATTGGGATGAAGCAGACATATTTTTCTACTACTTTAGCGCTAATGTTTCTTTTGAATGAGCTTCAGAAAGCAGAGCTGAGAGTCCTATAAAGTCTATTCCGGGAGACCTGCTCCAATGTATCACCTCCTGGAGAGACCTGCTCCAATGTATCACCTCCTGGAGAGACCTGCTCCAATGTATCACCTCCGGAGAGACCTGCTCCAATGTATCGCCTCCTGGAGAGACCTGCTCCAATGTATCACCTCCGGAGAGACCTGCTCCAATGTATCACCTCCTGGAGAGACCTGCTCCAATGTATCGCCTCCTGGAGAGACCTGCTCCAATGTATCGCCTCCTGGAGAGACCTGCTCCAATGTATCGCCTCCTGGAGAGACCTGCTCCAATGTATCACCTCCTGGAGAGACCTGCTCCAATGTATCACCTCCTGGAGAGACCTGCTCCAATGTATCACCTCCTGGAGAGACCTGCTCCAATGTATCACCTCCTGGAGAGACCTGCTCCAATGTATCACCTCCTGGAGAGACCTGCTCCAATGTATCACCTCCTGGAGAGACCTGCTCCAATGTATCGCCTCCTGGAGAGACCTGCTCCAATGTATCACCTCCTGGAGAGACCTGCTCCAATGTATCACCTCCTGGAGAGACCTGCTCCAGTGTATCGCCTCCCGGAGAGACCTGCTCCAGTGTATCGCCTCCCGGAGAGACCTGCTCCAGTGTATCGCCTCCCGGAGAGACCTGCTCCAATGTATCGCCTCCCGGAGAGACCTGCTCCAATGTATCGCCTCCCGGAGTGACCTGCTCCAATGTATCGCCTCCCGGAGAGACCTGCTCCAATGTATCGCCTCCCGGAGAGACCTGCTCCAGTGTATCACCTCCTGGAGAGACCTGCTCCAGTGTATCACCTCCTGGAGAGACCTGCTCCAATGTATCGCCTCCTGGAGAGACCTGCTCCAATGTATCGCCTCCTGGAGAGACCTGCTCCAGTGTATCACCTCCTGGAGAGACCTGCTCCAATGTATCGCCTCCTGGAGAGACCTGCTCCAATGTATCGCCTCCTGGAGTGACCTGCTCCAATGTATCGCCTCCTGGAGAGACCTGCTCCAGTGTATCACCTCCTGGAGAGACCTGCTCCAATGTATCACCTCCCGGAGAGACCTGCTCCAATGTATCGCCTCCCGGAGAGACCTGCTCCAATGTATCGCCTCCCGGAGTGACCTGCTCCAATGTATCGCCTCCTGGAGAGACCTGCTCCAATGTATCACCTCCTGGAGAGACCTGCTCCAATGTATCACCTCCTGGAGAGACCTGCTCCAATGTATCACCTCCTGGAGAGACCTGCTCCAATGTATCGCCTCCTGGAGAGACCTGCTCCAATGTATCGCCTCCTGGAGAGACCTGCTCCAATGTATCACCTCCTGGAGAGACCTGCTCCAATGTATCACCTCCTGGAGAGACCTGCTCCAATGTATCACCTCCTGGAGAGACCTGCTCCAATGTATCACCTCCTGGAGAGACCTGCTCCAATGTATCACCTCCTGGAGAGACCTGCTCCAATGTATCACCTCCTGGAGAGACCTGCTCCAATGTATCGCCTCCTGGAGAGACCTGCTCCAATGTATCACCTCCTGGAGAGACCTGCTCCAGTGTATCGCCTCCCGGAGAGACCTGCTCCAGTGTATCGCCTCCCGGAGAGACCTACTCCAATGTATCGCCTCCCGGAGAGACCTGCTCCAGTGTATCACCTCCTGGAGAGACCTGCTCCAATGTATCACCTCCTGGAGAGACCTGCTCCAGTGTATCGCCTCCTGGAGTGACCTGCTCCAATGTATCGCCTCCTGGAGAGACCTGCTCCAGTGTATCACCTCCTGGAGAGACCTGCTCCAATGTATCGCCTCCTGGAGAGACCTGCTCCAATGTATCAACTCCTGGAGAGACCTGCTCCAATGTATCACCTCCTGGAGAGACCTGCTCCAGTGTATCACCTCCCGGAGAGACCTGCTCCAATGTATCGCCTCCCGGAGAGACCTGCTCCAATGTATCGCCTCCTGGAGTGACCTGCTCCAATGTATCGCCTCCTGGAGAGACCTGCTCCAATGTATCACCTCCTGGAGAGACCTGCTCCAATGTATCACCTCCTGGAGAGACCTGCTCCAATGTATCGCCTCCTGGAGAGACCTGCTCCAATGTATCGCCTCCTGGAGAGACCTGCTCCAATGTATCACCTCCTGGAGAGACCTGCTCCAATGTATGAACTCCTGGAGAGACCTGCTCCAATGTATCACCTCCTGGAGAGACCTGCTCCAGTGTATCACCTCCCGGAGAGACCTGCTCCAGTGTATCGCCTCCTGGAGAGACCTGCTCCAGTGTATCGCCTCCTGGAGAGACCTGCTCCAATGTATCGCCTCCCGGAGAGACCTGCTCCAATGTATCACCTCCCGGAGAGACCTGCTCCAATGTATCGCCTCCCGGAGTGACCTGCTCCAATGTATCACCTCCTGGAGAGACCTGCTCCAATGTATCACCTCCTGGAGAGACCTGCTCCAATGTATCGCCTCCTGGAGAGACCTGCTCCAATGTATCGCCTCCCGGAGAGACCTGCTCCAATGTATCACCTCCTGGAGAGACCTGCTCCAATGTATCGCCTCCCGGAGAGACCTGCTCCAGTGTATCACCTCCTGGAGAGACCTGCTCCAATGTATCACCTCCTGGAGAGACCTGCTCCAATGTATCACCTCCTGGAGAGACCTGCTCCAATGTATCACCTCCTGGAGAGACCTGCTCCAATGTATCACCTCCTGGAGAGACCTGCTCCAATGTATCACCTCCCGGAGAGACCTGCTCCAATGTATCACCTCCTGGAGAGAGCTGCCCTCTAATCCTGACTATAGTGTCAGTTTTATCATAGATTGTGACTACTAGTTGGAAAGACCCCCCACCAGGAAACCACTGGTCAATGCAATCTTTGTGTCTAAAAGACAAATAATTGCATCAAGAAATAAAGTTCTGACCTCATAAGCGCCGTTATTATATGGACCTTAACATTTCATGTGTGTAACAGCGATCCAGTAATCCTCCTTTATGTCTCTTTAATGGGAGATTCAGGAGGATTTGCTGTAGTTTGGCTTTAGTCACTGGGTGAGACAAGGTTTAGTGCAGATTGCTTATTATTCATAAGGTAATTCCATGTAGAATGCTTCAAGGCATTATCTGGGACTTCCATATTGATGATCCCATCCATAGTTGATCGGATGGGTGCTTGTTCTTGGCACCTCCATTGGTCAGCTGTTTGAAGGTGCCATGCATGGGGTGGACATATCATTTGTGCAACCTGGGCAGCTGTACAGGGACCCAAGAGGTAGGGGCCACATCTGGTGGAATTGTGTATTATGATGACTTGTTGAACTCTAAAGGGCCCCTATATTGTTGTTACACAGGGGCCTCTTGTGTCTGTGTCCGTTCCTGTTGCTTCAGTACTCTGCTGATCATAGCACTCTCTCCATGGTTTGCTCGGCCCAGCTCTGTCCTGTATGATAACGCAGTTCAGCTCCATTCATGTGGATGTGACACCTGTACTGGGCTGTGATGCCAGGAATAGCTGCTACTAACAGTCTAGATCTGTGCCCAGTAAGTTATGAAGAGGCCGCGGTGCTGTGGAGATCAATACAATCCTTCTACCAGCCGACTGGCAGGGGTGCGGAGAGTCGTGCCCCCACCGATCTGATATTGATGGCCTGTCCTAATAATAGTCCTCATGGATTAACCCATTAAGAACAATCCTTTTCCAAAGCTTCTTTATTACATAAGTAGCACTCAGGAGCGGACACTAAACATTGTAGGGTTGTGCGGTGTCCTGCTCTGTACATTGTTTACATCTAGCCGCCGCTACTATCGGCTCTTCACCAGAGATGAGCGGACCGGTGGAAGTTCTGTTGGTGATGCCGGTCTTTTTTCTTGCATACTGTTTGGGACCTGAACTTGACCCGAACCTCATTAGAAGTCACTGATTGGCAGTTTGGCTCCCCACCCACATACAGCCAGCCATAAGCAAAATACTTCCGGCCAGGGGCAGAAACACACTACATCAAAAAAACTGCCCTTTAAACCCCAGTGTGAACCCATCAAACACTGCACGCAGCTTACACTGGGCTGAGAACCAACTGTACCCGACCACAGCGATGTGCGCTCCGGTGATCTGGTAACAAAGAACCCGAACTCTGAACAGGTTTGCTCATCTCTACTCTTCATTGACGCTTCCTGCTGTGGCCCCCCCCCCCCCCCAAATCTCATATTGAGGAGTTTCACAGGAGTATGTCAGCTCTGTACAATCCCTGTAACCTTGAAAAAATAGACTCTTGGACCTACTCATTTTTTGACTATCAGAACCAGGACAGCCATACATCAGACCCAAGAGCGGTCCCATGATACCAGCTCCACACCTTCCAAAGGGTAAATTGGCCAGGTTCAATCTTTTCATAACCTCTTTACAGTTTGTGAGTCTCCTCTCTGGTTGGTGGGACCCCAGAAATCAGCAAATATTACTAACCAGCCTGCGATCATAGAGAGCAGTGCCTACTCTGCTGAAGTCATCCCGATCAGGGGGAAGCTATGAATGACCCTAACATTCTCGGATGTCTTCTAAGTGGTGGGGGGTGCACAGACCCTTCAATACGAAGTGAAGACTCTGATGAGATGAAAGCCATTTTTATGCATACACCGTGAGACTTTTCAGGGTTGTTAAACAGAAGATGTGAAGCAGAGCATGTCTTACATGGATGCACTAATGTTTTATTCAGCAGCCTCACACAACTTTTATAGCTCTTTAATAAATAACTTTAGTTTTGCAAAATATTCTCTGAAAAGTGGCTTTTTTATGAGAAGTGTAATTTTGCAGAGCTGAGGGCAGCGGAGCAGTTTGTCATTTCCGCCTCCTCGACGCTATTACTCAGTAGGAGATGGATATTTTCTTGTTGTTAAACATTCACAATTTAGCCTTGAAGTATGTTTTTTTGTGAAAACAATATGAAATAATAGTACATAATGTTGGTCACTCTGTTCTTTAAACTTCAAAGCGCTATTACTGTATGTCTGGTCCCAGTCGTCAGCCGTGCGCTCCAGGGCTAATTGCAAAGTACAACTTCAGGCCGGGGCTTTTATTATATTTCTCCTTGCTTTTTCTTGTAAATTTTACACCGTTCTTCTATATAAAAATGAAAAACCTTAGTAAATGAGTTTTATTTCCTGGTTATTTAAGAAAACAATGCAGGTCTGTATGATGAGACAACAATAGAGAGTTTGCGGGCCCGATTCAGTAAGTCTGGCGTTGTGCCCGGCAGTGTCAATGAATGGGACCGCTGGTATGAGAGGCGCCTAATTCGTTAAGAGCAGGCTATGGAGTCGTGGAGTCACAGAGTCTGTGTCCATTTAGGGTGGAGTCCGAGTCGGATTCAGGGAAATTGAGGAGTCTGCGTCAGGTGTTTCACTTACTGACTTCACAGCCCTGGTTGTGGAGTCGGAGTTGTGGAAGTCAGATTCAGGGAAAATGAAGAATCTGAGCCAGAGTCGGATGTTTGGCTTACCAAATTCACAGCCCTGGTTGTGGAGTCGGAGTGCCAGATGTTTGGCTTACCAAATTCACAGCCCTGGTTGTGGCATCAGAGTGTCGGATGTTTGGCTTACCGACTTCACATCCCTGGTTGTGGAGTCGGAGTGCCGGATGTTTGGCTTACCGATTCACATCCCTGGTTGTGGAGTCGGAGTGTCGGATGTTTGACTTACCGAATTCACAGCCCTGGTTATTGAGTCGGAGTGTCGGCTATTTGGCTTACCGACTTCACAGCCCTGGTTGTGGAGTCGGAGTGCGGATGTTTGGCTTACCGAATTCACATCCCTGGTTGTGGAGTCGGAGTGTCGGATGTTTGACTTACCGAATTCACATCCCTGGTTGTGGAGTCGGAGTGTCGGATGTTTGACTTACCGAATTCACAGCCCTGGTTATTGAGTCGGAGTGTCGGATATTTGGCTTACCGACTTCACAGCCCTGGTTGTGGAGTCGGAGTGTCGGATGTTTGGCTTACTGAATTTACAGCCCTGGTTGTGGAGTCGGAGTGCCGGATGTTTGGCTTACTGAATTCACAGCCCTGGTTATTGAGTCGGAGTGTCGGATATTTGGCTTACCGAATTCACAGCCCTGGTTGTGGAGTCTGAGTGCCGGATGTTTGGCTTACTGAATTTACAGCCCTGGTTGTGGAGTTGGAGTGTCGGATATTTGGCTTACTGAATTTACAGCCCTGGTTGTGGAGTCGGAGTGTCGGATGTTTGGCTTACCGAATTTACAGCCCTGGTTGTGGAGTCGGAGTGCCGGATGTTTGGCTTACTGAATTTACAGCCCTGGTTGTGGAGTCGGAGTGTCGGATGTTTGGCTTACTGAATTTACAGCCCTGGTTGTGGAGTCGGAGTGCCGGATGTTTGGCTTACTGAATTTACAGCCCTGGTTGTGGAGTCGGAGTGCCGGATGTTTGGCTTACTGAATTTACAGCCCTGGTTGTGGAGTCGGAGTGTCGGATGTTTGGCTTACCGAATTTACAGCCCTGGTTGTGGAGTTGGAGTGCCGGATGTTTGGCTTACCGAATTCACAGCCCTGGTTGTGGAGTCGGAGTGTCGGATGTTTGGCTTACCGAATTCACAGCTCTGGTTAAGGCCATCTCCAGAGATGTTGCTCCAGTTGTAGTATGTTTATGCCACTGTTGTGAATGTTCATGGGTTAGACTGGCAGTCTTAGCCCCGTCCCAGCCATGCACATCCCACTTTGGCAAAGCTGGTTGGGACTAGCATAAAAAATGCCAAAATTCACAGCTGTGACTTGGCGGAAACAACTTCATGAGTAGCCCTAGCCATAGCCGTGTGTCTAGACTTTCCATACTGGTGGCAGCAGACAGGCAGTGTTCTTAATTCTAGAAACAAATATTTTGCATAGAATATCTCATGCCGAAACCTAATGCCCACCAATTGGATGTTTCCACCATCATAAGTATGCCATCCTATAAACACCATGTTTGATCGTCTGAGAATCATCATTGCAGAGATTATTGTAAGAATTTATATTTTGTGTACCAAGATTTTTATTATTTTAAGCTTTTATAATAGGGAGACAAAACCAATATATTTATTATGACTTGTTGGGTATGACCCTTTCATTAAAGCAGATTGTTAAGCCTATATTGATTGCACGTGCGATGTATTGGTACTTTTGAAGATTCGGCATTGAACACTGTCTGTATCACCAGGATGAACAGTTTGACGGCTTTGTGATAGAAGTTTGGAGTCAGCTGGGTGGACAGAAGAGGCAGTAAGTATTTGGCTCTGTGCAATCTCCTACATAGCAGTAGAACTAATGACTGTGAACTTTTATTTGTCCTTAAAGGTGTTTTTGATGTACAACCCCTACGCAATCATTATATTTCACCATGTAAAGTGAGAACAGCCTATACTCACCTCCGGTGTTGGCGCCATTTCTTGTGAGCCCTGAAGGTGCAGACAGGCCCCTTCTATGTTATTTCCTTCAGTCAAACCGAACATGTAGCAGACATCAGAGAGGCAGCAGTTCTGTCTTCCTTCAGATGTCAATGAAATCTCTCATTAGCAGCTTCTGATTGTCTGCAGGGCTGAACTGACATAATAACAATGACATGTGAGATCCGGGAGACCAGGCACTGAACAGAGCCAACACTGAAGGTGAGTATAGGCTGCTCTTCTGTTACATGGCAGCATATAGTGGTTAAGCAGAGGTTGTCTGGGTATGGATAACCCCTTTAAGGTCTCAGATCATCAGAAATATGAGAAACCAGACATCTTATTAAAGGGATTGTTCAGGATAGCATATTCAGTGTAGACTGGTTGAAGCACCACAAGGTGCGATACAGGCTGTTGTCCTGCACACTCCCTGCACCTCTCCCACCAGTCAGCTGTTATTTGCTCCAGCAGGTGCCAAACGCAAACATTTTACTATGTTAAAACTGTGCAGATCCAGACTTTGTTTAGTATGTGGATATTGCACCTTTACTACTCAGCCACTAACCCATGTATGTAGGTGCGGTGCTCTCCTCCATACATTACCCACAGCCGGCCACTGCCGGAGCAGAAATCAGCTGCCGATACCCGGCACCCCCGCCAATCTAATATAAATGACTGCCGATATACAAGGGATAGGTCATCAATGATGGTCACTGACAACGGTGATAAATACAAATCCATCACATTTACCAGGTAGGAGAAGATAAATTGTTTTGCAAATTAAAGCTTACAGTGCACTAAGTGCAAGAATCTAAACTGACCTCCCTCCATGTGTGGCGTACTGATCCTGTCTAACTAACTTTCATTAGTTTTAAAGGAGACGTAATGCACAGTACACACAGGCGGCTGTTTATAGTTATTCTTCTAGTGGCCACGACCCTTCTAATGTCGGAAATTTGCAAGAATTGTAAAACACTTTAAAAAAATTATGGGTTACCAACTTTAAGTTTTGTTAAAAGAAAATACTTTATTAACAATCCAATAAAAAGGTCAAAGACCCACATAGAAAAGACATCAAACTTTTGAATCCAAGGAGCGTGTGATTATAGGGGAGACTACATTTCCCTCATTTGTTTCCACCTACCTAACAATGGGGGATTTTCACCCTACAGTGTTTGGTGCCTCCCACACACATTGGCTATCCCTTATCTTGCCCTGTTTTACCTAATAAAGGGTTCCTAAGGGGAAGGAAACACTCCCAGAGCCACTGAACTTAAATAGAAGTCGATTGTGGTTCCTTTTAGGAGACGTTACACGTTTTTTCCTCAGTGAATCAAGATGGATACAGTACTTCTCCAATCTTTAAGATTGAAACGTGTGATGTTATTCCCTTCATGTTGTATTAATGCAGTGGTAGGATTAGTGCTCCCACCCGCCAGCTCCCTAGTGAGGGATAAGAGCAGGACTAGCAAGGGACTGGGTATCCTGCTCAGTGAAGGGGTAATAAAAACCCATATAGGGATGCCAAGGAGATAAAGTACATCTGCAAATAAGTTCAGGAGGTGTCCCTGCCCCCGTTCTCTACTGACAGGGCCCATCATTGTTATTGTGTTACCTTCTGTGTCGTGTGTCTGTGCACCTTACAACTATTGGTCACTGTCACACGTATTTGTGGACACACACTAGTCCGTATGTGACAGTCATAGGTATATATGAGACTGAGGGACCAGGTCCCAGACCCGCATCGGTCTGTGCTCGGACTGTGTTTCACAGATGTCTGAATTGGGCTCTGTTTATGTGAATTGGTTTGAACTGTAAATCCAGGTGCCCATAGACAGGAGCCCCAGTGTTACTCTGGAAAAGGTCCCCTTTCTCCTAATCCTCGCAGACCCCTGTGAGGTTTTATGTTGCAGCTTTCATCATTGCTGATTTGTTCTGTGGTGGAATATATCAGTTGTGCAGATACTGATACCCCGGACATATCAGCGGCTACTTCATGATTGCTTGGTCCATAGCACGAGCTTCCTATGATTGCTGCGACCTTTAGCTCCAGTGAGGTTGGGTGGTCTGTGTGTTTTCTGTATTCTACTTGTATGTCTGGACATGATAGTAATAATGTCAGGATTGCTTCATGCCAAACAAGCCTCCGCTGCGGATATTCCTTGATCTCTCTGTACAGAATTCTGGGTAATGATGTATAGATCTGTGATCTGAGCGATCAGTAATCTGACATCTCCATTGTGCCGTCTTTGGAGCGTGCACTCCTCTACCTCACTAGTTCCCCATATTTAATTAGTATAATATTAGTTGATTGCTAATCTATTTTTGTGTTACATTGTATTCATGTTTTTATTATTCTTTACTATTATTTGTGCATTAAAGAGAATTTTGTTTACGTACCGTAAATTCTTTTTTCTTTAATCATCAATGGGAGACCCAGACAATGGGGTTTAGGGCACTGCCCTCCGGAGGTCACACTAGGTACTACAAGTTTGTAGACACCGCCTCCTCCGCTTATAAACCCCTACCGCAGGGAAAATCCTCAGTTTGGTCCACAAGCTGCGAGGAGGAAATAAACCACACCCGAAACATCGGGAAGAATGCCGTGCACAGACGGTTCAACAACCCGGCAAACACTGTCTCAACAGAGAACAGAGCAAATGCAAAACATGCAAAGGAACAACTGGGTGGGTGCTGGGTCTCCCATTGATGATTAAAGAAAAAAGAATTTACGGTACGTAAACAAAATTCTCTTTTTTCTGGTCATCATAATGGGAGACCCAGACAATGGGGATGTCCTAAAGCAATACCCCAGGGCGGGAAGAGTTCCTCAACAAGACGGATAACACATGGTTCCCTTGTAAAGGTGGGCAACCGCCGCCTGGAGAACCCGCCTGCCCAAACTTGCATCCGCAGAGGCATGGGCATGCACCATATAGTGCTTAGAGAAAGTGTGCAGGCTGGACCAAGTGGCCGCCTGACACACCTGTAGAGCAGACGCTCGATGTCGCAAAGCCCAGGAGGCACCTACGGCTCTGGTAGAGTGAGCCTTCAATCCCACCGGGAGAGGCAAACCAGAAGTCCGGTAAGCCTCTTGGATGGAAGCCTTAATCCATCTGGCCAATGTCGATTTCGACGCCGCGGACCCCTTACAGCGACCTGTCGTAAGAACAAATAAGGAATCCGAACTCCTAAAGGAGGCGGTCCTAGACACATAAATGCGTATAGCTCTCACGAGATCCAGAGTATGGAGGTCGCGTTCAACCTGATGAACGGGAGCGGGGCAAAATGATGGGAGAACAATCTCCTGGTTCAGGTGGAAAGTTGAAACCACCTTCGGCAAGAATTCTGGCCGTGGACGCAACACCACCTTGTCTTGGTGAACCACCAGAAAGGGTGACTTGCACGATAGTGCAGCCAATTCTGATACCCTCCTCAGAGACGTAATTGCCACCAGAAAAGCCACCTTCTGGGACAGACGCGATAGAGAAACATCTCTTAGCGGCTCAAACGGAGGTTTCTGTAATGCCGCCAGGACCATGTTAAGGTCCCAAGGGTCTAGAGGTCTCTTGTAGGGCGGAACCATCCGTGACACCCCTGCAGAAATTGACGGACCTTCGGGAGGAGCGCCAATCGCCTGTCAAACAGCACAGAAAGTGCTGATACTTGACCTTTCAAAGAGCCAAGGGATAATCCCAATTCCAAACCCGACTGTAGGAAAGCCAACAACGTCGGGATGGACAAGGGCCACGGAGACCGTCCGCCAGAGGCACACCAAGTAAAAAAGATTTTCCACGTTCTGTGGTACATCTTCCTGGAAACTGGCTTCCTAGCCCGATTCATAGTGGCAACCACCGTAGGGGAGAAACCCCTGGATGTCAGCAGCCAGGCCTCAAGAGCCATGCAGTCAATCTGAGGGCCCTGGAATTGAGGTGGAAGAATGGGCCTTGCGCGAGTAAATCTGCGCGTTCTGGAAGAGCCCACCTGTGTCCGCCTGACAGTTGCCACAGGTCCGGATACCAGGACCTCCTGGGCCAGTCTGGAGCCACTAGAATGGCTACCCTGCATTCCGACCTGATTTTCCACAGCACCCTGGGAATCAGAGCCAGAGGCGGGAACACATATGGTAGATGGAATCTGGACCAAGTCAAGATCAGGGCGTCCGCTCCCAGAGACTGGGGGTCCCATGACCTCGCCATGTATTGCGGAACCTGATGATTCAGCCGCGAGGCCATCAGATCCACGTCCGGAGTGCCCCATCTGCTGCAGATGTCCTGGAAGACGTCTGGATGAAGAGACCACTCTCCGGCGTCCATCCCCTGCCGGCTCAGATAGTCGGCCTCCCAGTTTTCGACCCCTGGGATGTGAACTGCGGAGATCAGGCAGTTGTTGTCCTCCGCCCAGGATAGGATGCGGTGGACTTCGGCCAAAGCCTCTGCACTCCTGGTTCCTCCTTGATGATTTATATAAGCGACGGCCGTCGCATTGTCGGACTTAACCCGAATGGGTTGTACTGAGAGGAATCTCTGAAACGCCAGGAGTGCCAGATAGATCGCCTTGATCTCCAGTACGTTGATCTGCAACGCCGACTCCGACTGAGTCCAGAGGCCTTGGGCCCTGTGGTGCAAGAACACCGCCCCCCAGCCCTTCAGACTGGCGTCGGTGGTCACCACTAACCATGACGGTTTGATGAAGGACCGGCCCCGAGACAAGTGATGTGGCTGTAGCCACCACTGCAGGGAATCCCTGGTCGGCAGGGAAAGGGTCACCAGCCGATTCAGAGAGATCGTCCTCTTGTCCCACCTGCGGAGAATCTCCAGCTGAAGAGGACGGAGGCGAAATTGTGCGAACGGCACCGCCTCTATTGCTGCCACCATGCGCCCCACCAGCTTCATCAACACCCGTAGGGATGATTGTGGTGACAGGAGGACTGCTTGTACTCCTGATTGGATCGCCATCTGTTTGACTCGTGGCAGAGACACCAGGGCTGAGGCTGTGTTGAAGTCCATGCCCAGATATGTCAAAGACTGGGTCGGAACTAGCGTTGACTTCTGAATATTGAGGAGCCAACCAAACTGTTCCAGGGACCGCATGGTCACATCCAGGCTCTCTTGACAGAGGTGTTCTGATGGCGCCCTGACCAGCAGGTCGTCTAAATAGGGAATGACGGCATGTCCCTGCATGTGCAGGAGAGCCATCATGGAGGCCATCACTTTTGTGAACACCCGCGGTGCCGACGCCAACCCGAACGGCAGCGCCACAAATTGGAAGTGTTCTTCCCCCCCTGCGAATCGCAACCAGCGCTGATGAGCCGGTGCAATGGGCACGTGAAGGTAAGCGTTTCTGATATCTATGGACGCTAGGAAGTCCCCCTGTGACACAGCTGCGATCACGGAGCGCAGTGATTCCATACGGAACTTCCGAACCAACACGTGATGGTTGAACAACTTCAGGTCCAGTACTGGGCGGAAGGATCCGTCCTTCTTCGGGACGATAAAGAGGTTGGAGTAAAAACCCCTGAACCTCTCTCCGGAAGGCACCGGGACCACCACTCCGTCTCTGCGGAGACCCTCCAACACCTGGTAAAAAGCCTGAGCCTTTTCTGGTGATGGGACCGACCGATGGAATCGGGATATCGGCTTTGACGTCAGCTCTATCCTGTAACCTCGCGAGATCACGTCTCGAACCCACTGATCTTGAACGTGAAGTAGCCACTTGTCCTGAAAGCGAGACAAGCGGCCCCCCACCTGTGGGGAGGCAGGATGAGAGAGCGAGTCATGTAGAGGCGGGTTTGGGGGTGGCAGCTGCCGCCCCCGCCGGCTTCTTTGGACGACTCTTAGAGCGCCACTGAGAAGCGGGCTTTCCCCCTCGGTCCGTGCGAGCGGACGGTGCTGATGACTGCGAGCTGGAACGAAAGGACCACTGTTTTGGGTTCCTTTTAACGGTATAACCGTGGCTTAGGCTTATTCTGCGGTATCTTAGACTCAGCAGAATCCTTTATCAGCTTGTCCAGTTCGGTGCCAAAAAGCCTGTCACCAGCAAACGGAAGATTCTGCAAAATCTTCTTGGATGTGGCATCTGAGTCCCAAAGACGCAGCCACAACAACCTGCGGATCGCTATAGCATTGGCCGAAGCCACAGCTGAGCGAGTGGCAGTTTCCAGAGTCGCCGTCCTGGCGTAGTCCGCATAGGCCCTTGCCCTCTCGGTAAGTGCTAGGACCTCTGGACTGGATCTTGCCAGGTCAGAGATACCATCCAAGCAGGTAGTAATCGCTTGTAAGGTCCAGACCGTGGCAAAGTTAGGGGCAAATGAAGACCCCACAGCCTCATAGGAAGACTTGGCGAGTTGCTCGACCTGTCTATCCGTCGCATCCTTCAGCGAGGAGCTATCAGAGGCAGAGAAAAGGGAGCGTGCAGCAATCCTGGTCATGGAAGCGTCCACCTTCGGGGACTGCGACCACTCCTGAAGCACCTCCTGGGGGAAGGGGAAGCGATTGTCCTTGGGTTTACGGACATAACGCCGCCCAGGATGTAACCTGGGAGCTCTAACCACCCTTCCAAAATTCGTGTGGTCCATGAAGGAACCACTTGGTCTAGCCTCTGGCCGCAGCCATTGATAGACCTCCTTCGGGTGCACCGTCACCTCCTCAGGGGGTGTCACGAGACGTAAGGTCTCGTTGATAGAGGACACCAGATCCTCCACCCCGTCTGGTGGTTCAGATATAGACACAGACCCGAAATTTGAACCCCCATCATCGTCCTCACCATCAGAGGAACGCTCCTCCTCAGAGAGAGCCTGGAGCTCGGGTGACTCCTCACGACGAGCCCGCTTAAGGGGTCTCACAGCAGAAGAGGGAGACACCCGGGGGTAACTGGACGGAGTAGCTGGGCTATCCAGCCTCCTATTAAGTGCCTCCAGGGATTGCGACATGGAGGACAGCTGGGACAACAGAGATTCATTGATCTTATTCTGAGTCTCCCATGGCCCTGAGATCACCTGAACCTCAGGGTCTAGCACCGGAGCTGCTGACTCAGCAGTGCCAGCCCGGGCCTCTGGGCGTCCGCAGTTATTGCAGGACCCCTCCACCAGTGTTCCATTGCATGTAGCGCAGGTAATGGTGGTCTCTGCCGCCCTAGCAGCACGCTTCCCAGCTGAGGACATCGCCACAGTAGGGGAAAAATAAGCCAAATTGCAGACAACAAAACCGGGAGTCCCGGTGGCTTACCGACCGCAGTAAAGCGGTATGAGGAAGCGGTGTGTGTGTGTGACCTCCGCGACGGTTTCCGGTCTCCCCTTTGGAGTGCAGGCGCACGCTGCATACAAATCCCAACCGGGAAGTGAGGGTAAAGATGGCCGCCGACAGTGAAACTGTGGGCGGCGCCGAAGACACGCGGGAAACACACACACACGCCCATCGATGACGTCACCGCACGGGCTGCTTCCCATCTTCCAAGCAGCCTCAGCATGAGGGAGCCGGAGCCCGCAGCGCGGGAAAAAGTGTAAAATGTTATACACAGACTGCATGCACGTAACAAACATCCGCAGCCCACGGCCTCAGCCCCTGTGACACACAGGGCGGTCAGCCAGGGTGACCCCAGCACAGGGTACACCCGCAGAACCGCGGACCCGAGGGTAACGCGCGGTCTGAGTGTCATGAAACACATAAAGTGCCAGACACTACCCCCAGGCACACAGGAGACACAGAGTGCCTCAGTGCCGGTCCGGTCTGTAAGCACCATTTAGGGAGGCCTCGGACGGGGGTGCAGCACCAGTCCGGAGTGTAAGCACCATTTAGGGAGGCCTCGGACTGGGCTGGCTCCAGTCCGGTCTGTAAGCACCATTTAGGGAGGCCTCGGACGGAGCGGAGCTGTGCAAGGCTCCCATCTCCCACTCTCCAGAGCCCCCCAGAGAGGGATGGAAAGGAGCGCAACAGCGTACCGGGAGAACACAAAGTGTCCAGGCCCTAGGCCCTCCGGTACCTCCACCTGCGTGTTCCACAAGGGTGAGCGGGGAGGCTGTCGCAGGTCCCGACTGGAACCTTTTTACCTTGTCTTCAGACGCCATCACGTAAGCTGTGAGAATGCAGTGAAGTGCAAGCAAAGCGTGATCCTCCGAGCACACTAAGTTTAAAACTGAGGATTTTCCCTGCGGTAGGGGTTTATAAGCGGAGGAGGCGGTGTCTACAAACTTGTAGTACCTAGTGTGACCTCCGGAGGGCAGTGCCCTAAACCCCATTGTCTGGGTCTCCCATTATGATGACCAGAAAATAGGAGTTTCTCAGCTGTAAAAGCCTCTCACTATTTCCCCTCCTAAATCAGGATTGTATATGTCAGAGTAGCTAAAGCAGGTAGAACATCTTCATCTACATTGTGGCTTGTTTTATCCTTTATTAGTATTTGAGGTGAAGCCTTTCTATTGATGCCATTGTCAGACCCCATTGTCTGACCACATGGATTGTGTCTCATTCCTCAATTTTCTTCAATTCCGGTCTTTTCATACTTGTGCAAAATACAAGGTGACATTTTTTCTTCACAATATCCTTCAGCTTTGTCGACAGCGTTTCTGCAAACCTGTGTGTCTCCATGGCAACAGACTACAAACAATCCCTGTGTAGTCTGATGGTACAACACTCTCATCTTCATATGAACTCTTCTTTTTGGCACCAAAAATTGGGACAAATGGAAGGGATATGGATTGAGGTTCAGATTATGTTGATGGTGTCACGTGTAGATTGCTCTGCATTCTCTGTGAACTGCTCCCGCAGTGAGACTAGTTGACTGGAAGTAAATTTCCTTTTCTACTTTATGGGTTAATCTGTTGCTTTGGCTCTGCAGTATGAGCTGCTGTTATAGTGTGTGTTTGAGGTGGTGTTTGACCAAAACCCCTCCCCCCCCCCAGCCTTTAAGTAGCTCCATGACCCTTCACCTGATGTTGCTGGTAGAGTTCATTCTCTGCATGACTGTGAGCTGTGTGTATGTTGAAGATGTCCTGTAGCTTTGCTGGAGATTGCGATCAAGTTGCTGTTCTTATCACAGTCTGTATACTCTCTTTCTTCCTTCCCGGCCCTGAAGATGTGGTATGATCACACCATGTCCCTGTACAGTCAGACACATCCATTACACAGTACATAGCAGTGAAACATGTATAAGATTATCTCAGCACAGGAGATGTGGTATGATCAGACCATGTCCCTGTACGGTCAGACACATCCATTACACAGTACATAGCAGTGAAACATGTATAAGATTATCTCAGCACAGGAAATGTGGTATGATCAGACCATGTCCCTGTACGGTCAGACACATCCATTACACAGTACATAGCAGTGAAACATGTATAAGATTATCTCAGCACAGGAGATGTGGTATGATCAGACCATGTCCCTGTACGGTCAGACACATCCATTGCACAGTACATAGCAGGGACACATATATAATATCTCGGCACAGGAACATTTTTTTAAACGCATCCAATTGTGGAAATTATTATTATTCCAAGATCTATTGATTAAAATGTACCTTAAAATTTACTTTGTTCATGTTAATATGAGAGATTGCTCTTTTTTAAACACTGATAAATATGTATTACATTGAAAATGGTCTTCAGGAAAGAGAACTCTTCCATATTTTGCATCCTACCTCAATGTAAGGAGTACTGGTAAGTTGGGCTTCAGTTTGGACTAGTTGCTGTTTGGGGATTGAGTGTGGAGAGCTGATGTCATATGCTCATCTACATACCCATATGTCAGAGTCTCATGGCGGCGGTGTGCGGCACAGGTACATTCAGGGTGGGAAGCATAGTAAATCTTCAGTACTTTGATAGTTACTAGCACTTGTCACTGGAGCAGAGCTTGGTTTATGGCTCTGGAGCCCTGACTGTGCATTAGAGAAATATGGGCAGTGTAAATTACTGCCTTGCATGCAGGCATTAGTCACTGACCAATAACCAGAGCAGGACTATAACATGATGCCCTCCCTGCCAGGGATTGATATTATCATGTCGACTGCAAGTGTTTGTCTGATGCAGGAATTGGGACGCCTTAGGCTACTTTCACACTACGATTTTGGAGGGAGCCATGAAATCTGTATGGACAGATAAATAGACGTATGGATTGATGGATAGAAGAATGGACATAAAGAAAGAGAAATAGATAGAAAGAGGGATCAATAGATAGATAAGATAGAATGAAAGATAGAAATGATAGATATAGATAGAGGGATGTTTGGAGGGGTAAAGTTCCGTTTATGTCATTCTCCCCATTTCCAGCAGGCACATAGTGTGTGGCTTGTCCTGTGCTTCCTGCCTCTCTCTCTCTCCTCGGTGCCGGGTCCTCAGTTTGGTTTTCCAGCAGGCACATAGTGTGTGGCTTGTCCTGTGCTTCCTGCCTCTCTCTCTCCTCGGTGCCGGGTTCTCAGTTTGGTTTTCCAGCAGGCACATAGTGTGTGGCTTGTCCTGTGCTTCCTGCCTCTCTCTCTCTCCTCGGTGCCGGGTCCTCAGTTTGGTTTTCCAGCAGGCACA
Organism: Allobates femoralis; assembly: GCA_033576535.1. Lineage (NCBI taxonomy): Eukaryota > Metazoa > Chordata > Amphibia > Anura > Aromobatidae > Allobates > Allobates femoralis. The sequence continues at coordinate 75,857 of JARQOC010000156.1, read as the reverse complement.
TAGTGTGTGGCTTGTCCTGTGCTTCCTGCCTCACTCTCTCTCCTCGGTGCCGGGTCCTCAGTTTGGTTTTACAGCAGGCACATAGTGTGTGGCTTGTCCTGTGCTTCCTGCCTCTCTCTCTCTCCTCGGTGCCGGGTCCTCAGTTTGGTTTTACAGCAGGCACATAGTGTGTGGCTTGTCCTGTGCTTCCTGCCTCTCTCTCTCTCCTCGGTGCCGGGTCCTCAGTTTGGTTTTCCAGCAGGCACATAGTGTGTGGCTTGTCCTGTGCTTCCTGCCTCTCTCTCTCCTCGGTGCCGGGTCCTCAGTTTGGTTTTCCAGCAGGCACAGTGTGTGGCTTGTCCTGTGCTTCCTGCCTCTCTCTCTCTCCTCGGTGCCGGGTCCTCAGTTTGGTTTTACAGCAGGCACATAGTGTGTGGCTTGTCCTGTGCTTCCTGCCTCTCTCTCTCCTCGGTGCCGGGTCCTCAGTTTGGTTTTACAGCAGGCACATAGTGTGTGGCTTGTCCTGTGCTTCCTGCCTCTCTCTCTCCTCGGTGCCGGGTCCTCAGTTTGGTTTTCCAGCAGGCACATAGTGTGTGGCTTGTCCTGTGCTTCCTGCCTCTCTCTCTCTCTCCTCGGTGCCGGGTCCTCAGTTTGGTTTTACAGCAGGCACATAGTGTGTGGCTTGTCCTGTGCTTCCTGCCTCTCTCTCTCCTCGGTGCCGTGTCCTCAGTTTGGTTTTACAGCAGGCACATAGTGTGTGGCTTGTCCTGTGCTTCCTGCCTCTCTCTCTCTCCTCGGTGCCGGGTCCTCAGTTTGGTTTTCCAGCAGGCACATAGTGTGTGGCTTGTCCTGTGCTTCCTGCCTCTCTCTCTCCTTGGTGCCGGGTCCTCAGTTTGGTTTTACAGCAGGCACATAGTGTGTGGCTTGTCCTGTGCTTCCTGCCTCTCTCTCTCTCCTCGGTGCCGGGTCCTCAGTTTGGTTTTCCAGCAGGCACATAGTGTGTGGCTTGTCCTGTGCTTCCTGCCTCTCTCTCTCCTCGGTGCCGGGTCCTCAGTTTGGTTTTCCAGCAGGCACATAGTGTGTGGCTTGTCCTGTGCTTCCTGCCTCTCTCTCTCTCCTCGGTGCCGGGTTCTCAGTTTCATTTTCTATTTTGAGACCCGGCTTTATGAGGGGGAGGAGAGAGGCAGTCAGAGCTGGGGATTAGCAGCCGGTTTGCCGCCCCGCAGTGAGGATAATGAATAATCCACTGCGGGGTCGGCGTACTGCGCAGGTGCGAGGGGGCCAGGACGTTGTCGGGCAGCGCGCACTGCGTATGCCCGGCAAGCTAAGGCAAAGTGCAGGCGCCGGATAGAGCGAGGAGGGGGTGGAGGAATCGCACCATCCCCAACACAGAGGGATGATGGACAGCACGGGGGCGGCTCACAGACGCTGGAAACCCCGCCTCCCGGTCTTCGGTCCTGGTAACTGCCTCATGTTATATAAGTGTATATTTCAGTGATTATAGTTATACAAAATGCAATATACACCTTCTCTGAATGCAGCCTTAGTGCTGCAGAAGATGGGGAGCTCAGCTTTTGATGTCGGGGGGGGTGTGACAGGTTCGCTTTAAGGGTGTGTGCTCACGATCAGGAATTGCAGCATTTTGGATACAACATAGTGGATGGGACTTGTAGAAATCCAATGCCTACTGTGTTTCCGGACTTCCGCAACTCTCAAGCATGTTAATTTCATGCTGCAGAGTCTGAAGCGGTCATCATTGGGTGAAAGCAGGGAGAAGCCGCCCTGCACTGACCACAGCTTGTGAGCACAGGGCGGCTGTGGTCTTCCTGTGGCCACCGGCGGGTTCCTGCAGGTCCAGAGGCACTGCGTCCAACACAAAGTGCCTCCGGATCGTGTGCACACAGCCTTATAGTAGAAACCTGCTCCTATGTGCAGTCACAAAATGGTAGAAGGACAAAATATCTTAAAAAATGCAAAATACATGTGGGATAAGGACCAAGATTACATGTGACTGCAGACCTGCTCGATTCTCCTGGTCCCTTAAGTTTAGGTAATTTCAGTAATCTTTAGGCAGCAAAAAAAGGAGATTTTTGTGTACTCACCGTAAAATCCTTTTCTCTTAGCCTCTAATTGGGGGACACAGGACCGTGGGTGTTATGCTGCTGTCCACTAGGAGGCGACACTAAGCAGAATCTGCAAAAGAGTTAAGTGGCTCCTCCCCTGCAGTATACACCCCTGGCACAGGCCTTGCCTCACCAGTTTTGTGCTAAAGCAGTAGGAGAGTTTACATATAATAAAATTAACACAGACCTGTAATCACACAGGAAACATGTGAAAACAGATATAGCTAACAAGTTAATAACAGATTAACGGAATCTGAATTTAAATAGGCATGCGTGTAAACAGATAAGGTTAGCAAGTAATCTTAGTACAATAAGACCTGTGACAAAACAGGTACATGCGTAGACCGTGAGGAATTCACGGAGCAATAATTGTATAACAAGACCTGTAGGGAAACAGACCTACAGTACCAAAAAGGAAAACAGGCCCAGTCTAAACATTACAACAGTGAGCAATGTGAACAGAGACAAACATGTGCAGACCTATTAACACTATAACAGCTAAAAAGCTATGTAGAATTATAGAACAAAACCCGCAAGGGTAACAGCTAAAATGCTATGTAGAATTATAGAACAAAACCCGCAAGGGTAAAAGGGTGGGTGCTGTGTCCCCCAATTAGAGGCTAAGAGAAAAGGATTTTACGGTGAGTACACAAAAATCTCCTTTTCTCCTTCGCCTCATTGGGGGACACAGGACCGTGGGACGTCCCAAAGCAGTCCCTGGGTGGGAGAAAACAACTGAACTAGGCATACTGAACACGATCAGTGATACCCATGCACCGACAGGCAGCTGCTGTCGTCTGGAGTACACGTCTACCCAGACCTGCAAGTGGTGAAGATGGAATGCAAGCCCTGTAATGGCTTGAGTATGTGTGGAAGCTGACTCTTGAGTGTTCACACAATATTGTGCTGACACCTGGTGCCAAACTGATCAGGAGGCCCGCACGGCCGTAGCAGAATGTGACGTCACATTGCCGGGAGGTGTAGCGTCTTGGATGGTTAGCCAAAAACCACTTGCATAGAGGGACCTTAACAGCTGATGTCCTTATTTTTGTCCTCTGGAATAGGGAAGAAAAGAATTCAACCCCCTTGAGAGAGACTGGTCTTGGATACCTACATACGTAGTGACCTGACACGGTCCAGCATATGTAGGTGGGTTACTACCAGACAGACTGGAGTCGGGCGTAGTGATGACAGGAAAAAAAAAAGGGTCTTTAGAGAAGTGGCAGGAGTATATGGTTTAACACGAATGATGAAACCAGCCTGAAGATAATCTTGTTCCGGAAGAAGACCAGAGAAGAAGGGTTACATGAGAGTGCTGAGAAGCCCGCTATCTCTGCAGAAAAAAACAAATTGCCCGAAACCTATTACTGTATGGATGAGAATGTTAAAGGTAATATTCTATAGGAACTCAAACGAAGTTCTTGTAGAGCCGTGAGGACAAAGATCAGGTTACGCAGGAGCGATCCTGTTGTAAGGAGGCCCTAAAAGAGAGAATCCTTGAAATAAGGATTTTCCTAGACGCCTGGAAACAAGACGTCTTTGTAAGAAGGTGAAAATAACCTGCTGAATGGGACCTCAAGACACAGTTGAGTCTATGTTTGAATAAAGGAACAGAAGTTCTCGGCATGAATGACCTCTCGAGATGGATGAAGCTAAAAGAACACAAAATGATTATAATTATGGAATCTGATAGATAAGGCTGGTTTACTTGCTGTGACTTATGGTCGCTACGATTTCCAGGAAGAAGCCCTTGGGTAATTTCCTGAAGTCAAGGGGTACGCAAGTCATTTTATAGCTGAAGAATTCCAGGAGAAACTTTGCCTTGTATGAGAACAACTAATAGAACAGTGTTCAAGGAGTCCACCCAGTGAGGTATGATCTCAACGTGTGGGATCACCTGGCCACTGCGGGTTCCACCTTGGTGATTGCCCTCTGCCCTGCTGTGAAGTTGTCTGACTGTATCCTAACAAGTCCGACTGCCAAAGGGTAACCGCATGATTAAAAATATTGGCCGAATCTCCGCAGATTGAGGGACATCGTTGGATGCGGTCGATACCACTGTCATGTGTATTGTGAAGGGAATATCTCGCACCACATTTTGCTCCTGGATCCTGCTTAAGCATGGGTAAATGACGACACCGTGGATGCATCTGGGCCTATGTAAATGCCTTCCAGGCTTCCACTATTGCGTCCAGTACTGTTATAGGCGTTGTGACGGATTGAGAAGACCACTGAAAACGACTGCTGGCTCCCAAACGATAAAGTGTGTCTTGTCTGGGAAAAATCAATATGGCTGAAACTCCATACGAAATGCTGTGGCCTGTGGTCATCCGGATAGGCAGCGAAGTAGGAACTCCTGGGTTTATGCGTTGTGCTACCTTGGAATTGAAGTACACTCATGCAGGGAAAACAACGCCAATAGAGTCTTCTTAACGTGCCCATTGAAAATGGTGTGTTCGCAGACTTCCGAAAATTATGCATTTGATGAAACCATCCAGATAAGGGAGACTCCTGGAATGCAATATAGACAATTCCAACTTCCGAAAGTACCCATGGGCCTTAGGTTTAACGGAATTCACCTTTGACTCCTGAGTCAAGAAAGGATTGACTGCGTAGTGGAGGGTCCAGTCCCCAGCCGCACGGAGGGTCGATATCCCATCTATTGAGTTAATGCAGACACTGGTCTGCGAGGTCCTGCTTCGGAGTGGGCTGAACCGAGGGCGAGCTCCTGTCTCGGCCGAAGTACCCAAGTAGGACTGAGAGGGGATTGGCCGTTGGGCTGTATTACGCAATCTGTAATTTAGATTTTCGTGTTTCTGATCTGGGGATGGAGATGAGATTCTTTGCGGATGCATTTTCATCCCGAATCCCTAAGAGTGGGGGAACGGAGAAGGAATATGCTATGGTTCGCAGGACCTAGTGGCCGTTATCTTAAGTGCTTGTGCTGCTGTGTATCCCAGTGTTTCAGCCTGTGTCTTATAGGACTTGGCTGTCGTCACCACTAACCAGAGCAGAAGTTGTTGAGGCCTGGCGAACAGTCCTGGGACACCTTACAGTTGCCAGGTAATTGTAGATCATATCAGCTTCCTCTGGGAACTCCAACAGTGGGTGTTCGAGGAAGGAACCTGTCAGTTAAACCGGTAATAAGTCCCCTCTAAAGGGGGCCTTGTGTGAGAACCGACCCCCAGTCGGACCTAGACGAAGCTTCTGACTACCCCTAACAATTTAGAGGGCTGGAACCGATATGCTGACGGCGACTAAAAACACCGGCCTGATGTGTTTTGGGGGTGGGAAGTGCCCTTGACTACTTAGGGCCTGAGGACAACTCGTACAGTAATTTTTCGAAGAGGTGCCTGCTGAGACATGGGAGACCAATGATGGCCCCCATGCTAGCACTTCCGCCTCCCATCCATGTAGCCAGACGCCACGTCTACTGGCAAAGGTAGTGGGAGATGTTATAACAGAGCAATTGGCAGCTTCCAGGACTGTAGTTAAGTGGCTTCTCCTGTATGAGATAGTCCTGAAGAAACAACTTGAACTGCCTGGGACACCAGAGCAAAAAAAAAAAAAAAAAACCGGCGGCTGGGATGATCTGCAATATGTACAGTGGTTACATGTAGAATGCAGCTGCATATCTAATGGCTGAACAGGAAGCTGTACTACCCCTCGTAGTAGGAGATTGCTCGAAGCATGGCCGAGGGGGGGCTGACAAGGTGCCGCAGAAAATAGCGCTGTTCAGTGGCGTAACATCATGCCCTGGGGCCCCGATGCGAAGGCTCCAATGGGGTCCCCAATGATTGCAAATCTTTAATAGCATTAGTCTTTTTCTATAGGCCAAAGGGACTTTTGGGGCCTCCCTAGGCTCCGGGGCCCAGGTGCGATCGCAACCTCTGCACCTGTTGTAGTTACGCCCTTGGCGCTGTTGGTTGTTCTGTAGTTGCTACCAGCGACTGGGACACAGTAGTGTTGCTGTGTATCATCTAAAGTCCCTGTGAGCAGCGTTACGCTCTTAGGTGAAGGCTGCTAGTGGAGACTCTTGTATCTCTTGACACCAGGCTCCAGCTGCGCAACTGCATCTGTAACAAGGGGGAACATTGCTTAACCCCTTGTCCCTGGTATTATGGTACATTGCTAAGCCCCTTGACCCTGGTATTATGGTATATGGGCAGCAATGAACTAGCAATCAATGCGTGTTTAAACAGTTGTGCTGCAGCAAGAGAAAAGCCCTGTCAAGGCTTCTGTCCCCTGATGACCAATAGGGAGTTGACACTGAAAACTCCCCTAGTCCGTCCGGTGCAACTCAACAGTAGCCACCGCTACTGTTGAGAAGGGGCTCCTGTTAAAACTTGCTGCATATCATGCCATGGAAGATGGCTCCGTATCTGGCCTTTACGCAGGGGCCATGGATGATGCTCCTTGGCTGGTATTTATGCAGGGGGGCTTCTATGGATGATGCCTCATCACCTGGTCTTTGTGCAGGGGCTTCCATATTTGGCCCATGATATGCGGTGGTGATGTGCTAACAGGGATGGGTAACTGGGGGAGAGCTCTGCTCATCCAGCCTCAGCATATGTGCTGCCAATGCACCCTATCCTTTATGTAATGTCCGCCCTGCCTGAGAAGAGGGGCTGGTCAGTCACTAAAGAGCGCGCTGGGGGCTCTCGCGATGAGCGAGAAGCACCAGGACCAGCTATCCCCGCCCCCCTTGTGACGCGGCTGCAGTCCGGCCCGCCCTTGTTATGACGCTATCCGCGTCATTCGTCGTCATCCGGTAGGCGGACCGGGGGCGGGTAAGAAGGCGGCGGCTAGGCGCTAGGCCGAACCCGCGGCCTGTAGTAAAGAAACTATGCCGGGAATGTCTGCAGGCCGGCGCGGAGGTACGGGAAGGGGTCTGAAATGACCCGGCCATGAGCCCTGGAGCCTGCCGCGCTAGTGCGGTGATGACCCCCGCAGGAGGTCCAGAAGGCTGGATCTTCTGCCTCTTGCTGCCAACGCACCCCGACATGATGATAGGGGATCCTGGCGTAGTATGGCAGCCTGCTGGTGCCTGTCGCCATAGAGCAAATCAATGCAGAGTCCTCAGAATTAGCTGTGGCTCTGTAGGAGCTGGGAAAGAGCCCGGAATGGACCTGTACATGTCCCAATTATTGCAGAGTCCGCAGATCTAGCTGTGGCTCTGTAGGTGCCGGGAATGGAGCCAGGGGGGAGCCTGTACCTGGTGCTGCCTCTACCTAATGCCATTAGGGAGGAAACCTGGTGCCCTTCCCTCTCACTGCACATATTACTGTGCTTGTGATGCAGCCTGCAGCAGGCTGTGTCAAGATTATGAGTGAGTGCAGTATGTGATGGCCATAGGATGCAGCCTGCAAGCCTGCGCTGCTGCAGGCAGCTTCCAGCCCAATGCAGCATGTGCTGCTGATACCTGTGGTGCCACTACCTAAAACACCCAGGGGTGATTAGGGGGACGTCATCTGGCAGGTAGTCCAGCTCTGGCTTCAACTCAGGACCCCGAGGGAGTGAGGAAGGTGGATGTTATGCTGGGCTGTCTCAACTTTAACCCAGCTACCCAACAGTGGGAGGCCGAGAAAGGAGTACGGCATATGTAACGATTCTCAACTTCAACCCAGCGCCCCAACAGTGGGTGGCCGAGGAAGGAGCATGCCGGGGGCCACGCCGGACCCACTTTTCTTCATTGGAAGAAAAAAAGATGAGAGTAAAAATAGACGTGTGCCTCCTTCGACACTAAGCAAAAACTGGTGAGGCAAGGCCTGTGCCAGGGGTGTATACTGCAGGGGAGGAGCCACTTAACTCTTTTGCAGATTCTGCTTAGTGTCGCCTCCTAGTGGACAGCAGCATAACACCCACGGTCCTGTGTCCCCCAATGAGGCGAAGGAGAAACTTTAAAATTCTGGGCACAAGTGTGGCTAAAACTTTGATTCAATTCTGCTCTACAGGACGTAACCTGAGGACGATTACAGAAAGAAGATTTTTGTGTACTCACCGTAAAATCTCTTTCTCTGAGCCATCATTGGGGGACACAGGATACCATGGGTGTATGCTTGCTGCCACCAGGAGGTGACACTAAGGCAGTTAGTTAATGAAGCAAAAGTTAGCTCCTCTTCAGCAGTATACACCCCCAGTCTGGAGGGACAGCCAGCCAGTTAGTGCAAAAGCAGTAGGAGAAGCCTTTGAGATAAACACAAAATGGTACAGCAGAAAAATATGTACACATAAGGAGGGCGGGTGCCGTGTCCCCCAATTATGGCTCAGAGAAAGAGATTGTACGGTGAGTACACAAAAATCTTCTTTTCTCTATCACCTCATTGGAGGACACAGGATACCATGGGACATTCTAAAGCAGTTCCCAAGGATGGGGAAAAGCAGGACTATAAGATGAAGGAGAACAGAGGCTGGAACCTCAGTAGAGGAAGCCACTGTCCTCAGACAAAAACGCTATCATTGTCTAAGGCTGGGACAAAAGGAGTCAAGAGAGTACTATAAGCAGGATAAGAGAGACCCTGAAATGCAACTATACACGTAGGGAATCGTGGATACGAAACCCTCCTGTTTTTGGATCTTGAGCCCAGGGGATCTAGTCTCTGAGATGGAACTTTCCGTTCAGAGGAAATGAACACGGGGACTAGAGGTACTGTGACTCGGTATAACTAGTAAGCCTATCGTGATTAGAACGGGCCTGAGGAAGGAAGTAAGGTGCTGAAGGCTCGCTTCAGACTGACACAGGAAGGAGTATGCCCTACCTTAGAGGGGGCAAGAACCTGTAGGACAGGAAAATACGGTCCCTGGACGGGACAAAAAAGGAAAAGGAGAAACCAATACGCAGTGTGTCACTAAGTCAAGGATGGAGGAGACATGTCACCAGGGGAAGGTCTGGCCCTGTGGATTCTAAGGATGTACTCTGTCCAAGAGGGAAAAAGGGAAAGCAACTCATGATTAGCCATTAACACTTTGGGAATCAGGAGAAAAAAAGGCCGAGAGAACCTGAGAAATACCTGGGTTCTCAATTGCTTGAGTGGACAGCCCACCAAGTCTATATAGTTGTGAAGGATAAACCGGGTGGGACTAAGCATCCGATGCTCCTTCAGAGAAGCTGGGGTGTAGGGAAAACGCCGCCAAACCACAGGACAGGGTCTCATCATGGTCCAACAGAGGGAAGTTTCCTGTAGACAGAGGGATAAGGATTCTAGGTCCCCAAAGACAGGGGTAAGCATTCTACTCTAGGGAAAGAGGGGAACAGTAGGGGCTCTGGAAACCCAAGGAGGTGGATAGCGAGGCGGTCACCAGGGCTGACAGGGAAACGGGGGGACGTGCTAACAAAAATGAACTAAGTCCTCTGGGCCTAAGATGTCTGAAACAACATTCCCTGCCCCAGAGACGAACCCAACGTCCAAAGATCAGGCATGAGCATGGCAGGGGTCCTGCAAGGACTGGTCGTCACTTGCCCGTGTGGGAGCGGAGAATCCTAGAGCAAATGGCCAAGTCTGAAAAGAAGGGGTGAGAAAAAACTCCGGAGGTTGTGGAAGACCCTGTTGATGATCGGAAAAAAAGGTAGAGATGGAAAAAAGGTGACGCGCTCCATACAGACTCTGAGTTAACCATGCACAGGGGCCATGGTAGACATCATGCATGTCCCGGGTATGGTATAAGTGCTGCCGAAGCGAAAGGTGAAGAAAAAAGCACCCCCTGGGGGGCCAGGCGGGATAAATGGAGTTGATTTGACAACTCCCAGACAAAGGAACAGGTCCTCATTCATAATCCTCAGCGCAACGGGCTGACCTAAAGAATAATGGCCAGGGAAAGGTCGTATGAAACGGAACATCCGGATCGAACAAAACCGTTCTTGTAAGGCAACCCCAGTCCTTAGGTACTGGACAGACAGCAAAGTCTGCTGACAAGCTTGGCAGAACAGCAAGTACAGGGCTGAGGCTATGAATGAATGGAGAGACCTCGCAAGGAGGTCGTGTTTGTCGGCATGGGCCTTAAGAAAGCAACCTATGACGGTGCCTACTGCGTGAACGGTAACACCCAGGACATTCAGAGAAGGAAACTATGCTTGACAGACGGGAAAGGCCACCAGTTCTGAGGAAAGGGAGCTTGCGCAGAGTACTTGAAGTAGCCCATGGCGTAAATGACAGGGGTCAAGGTCTGCAAGGGAGAGAAAAAGTAAGGACTGAGACCGAGACACCCTTAGGTATCACATGCATCGCGTCACTGGGAAGCGCCCATGCAATGTCAGGTACACATTTAAGGCCCTAACAGACCAAGGGTGCTATAGGGCCGTCCTGCTATTCATCAGCCAGGTTGCTCCATCATCATTGGAGATAGAAGGGGGGTCCAACTTACCAGATAGCACACGGAGAAGCTGGATGTAGGAACCCATACTGCACCCACAGTGCTGTGCAGCTGACTGGACCTAATGTCATTAGAACCATGATCAGCCGGTGTCGGCGGGAGCGCCCCTGTGGGGGCAACATGAGCACGCGTCCATATATTAGCTGATTGCAAGGGTACACAGTCACTGATATGTTTGACAGGTCAGGGTATTAGCGCAGGTAATGTGACAGCGAGGGGACAGTGGGAGCTAATGTGCCACTAACTGGGTGAGCTGCTAATAAAAAAAAGACGACTCATAGGGTCAGGGAGACTAGGCATAATTTTTAGGGTCTGTCAGGGAAATTGATCATGGCCCCCCGTGAGTACTGAGGGTCTCTCTTACCGGGAATGAAGAGCCCAATTGGCCCTCTGTTGCCGCTGTAGAAATGGCGACGGCTGGAGGAAGTCACCCATGTGGGAAGGAACGCACCAGGGAATCCAGCGATGCGTGACAAGCGGCCTGAAAGGTGGGGGACCGAACCGGTAGAAAAGCAGAGTTCCCGCCAAGGGAACGTCATCGGGGGCGTGGTTTGCGCCCAAAATGATGACGTTCGGGGACGTGTGCGGAGCTGTTAGTCATCGAATGGGCGGAAAGGGGGAAGGGGGGGGGGAGTGGCAAGGCTGCCGAGTAGGCCAAAGCCGGGACCTAAAGTTGTGTCCGGCCGGTAGCAGCGTGAGGGATGCACAATAAGCCAGTAAGCAGTGGCGCACCGTGCCCAACAGGAATAAGGGGCTCTCCGCCGACAGTCTCACCTGCCGCCCGGACATGGTACCGTCCGGGCGTGATGTGGGCTCTGGGAATCCTGTCGTCCGCTCCTGCCCCAAGGGTCTTGAGTTCTCTTCTATCAAGTCTGTGCTGGACAGTTGTTTGGAGCTCACACTGGGGGGACTTAGCAGCATTGTATGTGTAAGCTGCAACCCAGGATTCATGAGACGGGGGCTGGGGAGTATGCTGCAGTCTCTAGGAAGGATGTCCCATGTGTGCCTGCTACCCAAGCTCTGTTAGAGAGGCTAGGGAGGTCAGAAAGTAATCCCAGTAACAGGGAGAAATAGGTGGGTCTATGCCAGGTGCCGAGGGGGTAGGGGGGAGGTGACACTCCGTGTGCTCTTCTGTTGATGTTTTTGGGAAATCGGTATCCGAGGAGACAGTCGCCCTGATGAAGTAAAAAGGCGTAGCCCGGGGTAAATCGAGCATCACAGGAGGGGGTATGTGTAGGCGACACTCCACGTTCCCGCCTGTTGGTGGTTGTGGGAAAGCGTCGCCCGTCTAGGATCTTTATCTGTATCCGAAAAATCCAGTAAAAATGAAAAAAATTCAAGAGTAAAGTAAAAAAAAGGCATGTGGGTCCTTAGACCACATGTGCCTCCTATGGACACTAAGCTAAAACTGGCTGGATTTCCCTCCAGACTGGGGGTGTATACTGCTGAGGAGGAGCTAACTCTTGTTTCATTAATTGGCTTAGTGTTGCCTCCTGGAGGCAGCAACCATTCACCCATGGTATTCTGTGTTGCCCAATGAGGTTGATAGAGAAACTAAAGTAACCGAATGCTCACCTAGATTTTGACGGAACTCAGACTTTAAGCCAATCTGTAGCAGCTGATTCTCAAACAGGACGCCATTATTTTTGCAGATAAACCTTTAAAAGAAAAATAAAACAAAACATTATACACTTAACAGAGAAAAGTCTCAAGTCATCAGATGATCATGAAGATGAGAAATGTAGAGGGAAAACCAGGTTAAATTTACTAAAGTGAGGCATACAGTCCACTAAATCTTGAAGAAGGTCTCCAGCAAGCACAAGTCCTTCCAGCATGTCCAGCTCCTGACGAGGACTGCAGTATTACTATATTGTTCCTCCAGCATGGCCAGCTCCTGACGAGGACTGCAGTATTACTATATTGTCCCTCCTGCATGGCCAGCTCCTGAAGAGGACTGCAGTATTACTATATTGTCCCTCCAGCATGGCCAGCTCCTGACGAGGACTGCAGTATTACTATATTGTCCCTCCAGCATGGCCAGCTCCTGAAGAGGACTGCAGTATTACTATATTGTCCCTCCAGCATGGCCAGCTCCTGACGAGGACTGCAGTATTACTATATTGTCCCTCCAGCATGGCCAGCTCCTGAAGAGGACTGCAGTATTACTATATTGTCCTCCAGCATGGCCAGCTCCTGACGAGGACTGCAGTATTACTATATTGTTCCTCCAGCATGGCCAGCTCCTGAAGTGGACTGCAGTATTACTATATTGTCCCTCCAGCATGGCCAGCTCCTGAAGAGGACTGCAGTATTACTATATTATCCCTCCAGCATGGCCAGCTCCTGAAGAGGACTGCAGTATTACTATATTGTCCCTCCAGCATGGCCAGCTCCTGACAAGGACTGCAGTATTACTATATTGTCCCTCCAGCATCGCCAGCTCCTGACGAGGACTGCAGTATTACTATATTATCCCTCCAGCATGGCCAGCTCCTGACGAGGACTGCAGTATTACTATATTGTCCTTCCAGCATGGCCAGCTCCTGACGAGGACTGCAGTATTACTATATTGTCCCTCCAGCATGGCCAGCTCCTGACGAGGACTGCAGTATTACTATATTGTCCCTCCAGCATGGCCAGCTCCTGACGAGGACTGCAGTATTACTATATTGTCCCTCCAGCATGGCCAGCTCCTGACGAGGACTGCAGTATTACTATATTGTCCCTCCTGCATGGCCAGCTCCTGAAGAGGACTGCAGTATTACTATATTGTCCCTCCAGCATGGCCAGCTCCTGACGAGGACTGCAGTATTACTATATTGTTCCTCCAGCATGGCCAGCTCCTGAAGAGGACTGCAGTATTACTATATTGTCCCTCCAGCATGGCCAGCTCCTGACGAGGACTGCAGTATTACTATATTGTCCCTCCAGCATGCCAGCTCCTGAAGAGACTGCAGTATTACTATATTGTTCTCAGCATGGCCAGCTCCTGACGAGGACTGCAGTATTACTATATTGTCCCTCCTGCATGGCCAGCTCCTGAAGAGGACTGCAGTATTACTATATTATCCCTCCAGCATGGCCAGCTCCTGAAGAGGACTGCAGTATTACTATATTGTCCCTCCAGCAGGGCCAGCTCCTGACGAGGACTGCAGTACTATATTGTCCCTCCAGCATGGCCAGCTCCTGACGACGACTGCATATATTGTTCAAGGAGACTGAAGCTTTAAAGGGATCTCATTAATCCAAGTTGACACCAGACCATACTTTAGTAAATCCATTCCAAAATGTATTGTGAAAAAAAAGGAAGAGCAACTTTAATCAGAAGAGGTGAAAGTAAAGCATAATCAGGAGAGTATTGTGAGCTCAGCAGAGGATGGGGTGGACGGTCACACATAGTTTTTCCTTGATCGGTTCAATCGCAGAATGCAAACATGTAGTTAAACAAAACCAATACTTTAATGCATGCAAAAATTATCATGTGGTTCGGAAAAATGTGAGGCCCCGACGTGCAGGGCTTGTTACATGGTTAGATGAGGCATTGTTGCATGTAACAGTTGCCTGGTTAAAGCAGCAGTGACTTCTCTGATCTAAGTAACTTGCAAGACAAGTCCCATCGGTGTCTACCTCACTCCTGAGCAGGAGAAAGTGCCCTCTAGAATCATTCAGCAGTAATTACACAAATGGATGGCTCGGGATTTCATATGATCATCAATGTCGTCCTGCTAGAATCACTGTCCTGGGACACATTACCTTCATAGTCGATAGACATGCAGAAAGAAACCACGCACAATGTGTACTCCTGGGCCACGTTCACACAAAGGTATTTTAGCCAGCGCGCGGTCCTGTGTGCACAATGGCCGGCAGACTATGACGTATGGACTGATGCAAGTCAATGTCAATGTGAGAATTGTGGGCACATCCACTTTGTAGGTGAGACAGTGTCACTTTCAATGTCACAAAGCTTGTGCACCAATCTGAGATCCAGAAACACCCGCAGGCACCCAGGGTCCTCCGTCCACTCTCCTCGCTGTATGCCGGCGGGTTCTACATGTGACCGCTGGACGCAGTGATGACGTCATCGCTGCTGCACCGCTCTCATCAAACCCGGCATACAAAGAGGAGAGTGGACGGAGGACTGCAGGTGCCTGTGGACATTGGAGGGTGAGATCAATGCGGAGGCAGAGGGCCTCTGTATACCGAAGGGGGGGGGCCGTGTGCAAACAGGGGGCCTCTGTATACCGATGGGGGGGCTGTGTGCCAGCAGGGGGACCTCTGAATACCGATGGGGGCTGTGTGCCAGCAGGGGACTCTGAATACGATGGGGGGCCGTGTGCCAGCAGGGGGGCCTCTGAATACCGATGGGGGGCCGTGTCCCAGCATAGGGGCTTCTGTATACCGATGGGGGGGCCGTGTGCCAGCAGGGGGACCTCTGTATATTTATACATAAATTTAAATGGATAAAAACCACTGTTGCCAGATATTACATGTACAATTGTTCAACAGAAATCCTTTTTAAATAGGATTTTACAAAAAACTTTGTCAAATGATTAGGAGGTAGTTTAGTTATTAAAGTGTACGAAAGATCTCTACCAACTTGAGGGATATTTTTAAAAAAGTGAAAACTTTATTAAATTTCTTTAAAATAATGTGAAACCCATTACAAAAAGGCAAAACAATATATACAAATATAAATACAATTATTCTGAACCATGAAGGAGGCTGAAACAAAGGGATGTTTGGGCAAGGGTCCATTTAC
The DNA here is from genome assembly GCA_033576535.1 of Allobates femoralis. NCBI lineage: Eukaryota > Metazoa > Chordata > Amphibia > Anura > Aromobatidae > Allobates > Allobates femoralis. The sequence goes on along the minus strand of JARQOC010000156.1, from coordinate 60,626 downwards.
CACTCTGAAACAGAAAAGTAAAAAAATTACCCCCCAGAGGTAATCTGGATACCATAGACATTTTCTTAAAACTCGTCAATGATGACCTCAAAAAACTAGCTAAAAAAAAAGAGACATGAACGTCCCAATTTGAGCCCCCGGGAATTCAAGGTTTTGTCGGATCTAACCAAGAACGACAAAATCGTGATCAAGGCCTCTGATAAAGGTGGGAACTTAGTTATAATGGAACATCATACATACTCCACCAAGTGTCTAAATATTTTGAAAGATAAATTGTTTTATGGAACATTACAAAGCGATCCCACGGACCTCTTTTCAAATGAACTATATGACATTCTTATAAGAGGCCTTGAGGCACGTCTTATCTCTAAAAATGAGATGGAGTTTATGCATCAGAAAAAACCTATGATACCAACATTCTATGCCCTCCCTAAGATACATAAAGGGCTGTCTCCCTTGAAAGGTAGACCGATTGTATCAGGCATAAACTCCGTCACACAAAATGTAGGAATCTATTTGGACAGAATAATTAGACCTTTTGTCACAGCCCTGCCTTCATATATTAGGGATACAGGCGACTTGATCGCAAAACTCGATGGGATTGTTCTTGGGGAGGAGACTTTCTTTGCATCTATTGATGTGGAATCCCTGTATAGCTCAATTCATCATGAGTTAGGGATTGGAGCAGTGAAACATTACCTGAGAGCTCGCGGCGTCCATTTTCAAGATCATAATCACTTTGTATTGGATCTTCTGCGATTCGTCCTGACGCATAATTATTTTTTATTTTCAGGGAAATTCTTCCACCAGCTCAGGGGCGTTGCGATGGGGAGTTCAGCTGCCCCGTTGTACGCAAATTTGGCCCTGGGCTGGTGGGAGGATACCTGCGTTTTTACGGAATCCATGCAGGAGTGGACCATAAACATCGCATTTTGGGGACGTTATGTGGACGATGTGCTTGTCTTATGGACAGGCACTATCGCCCATTTTGACTCCTTCTTGAGATGTTTGAACAACAACAGTCTAGGATTATTTTTCACCTACGAAATCCATAAGGATAGTTTATCCTTTTTGGACGTACTGTTAACAAGAAGTGACACTGGTCATATCGTTACAACTGCCTATAGAAAACCGACTGCCACAAATAACTTGCTCCATTGGAAAAGTTCACATCCTGCTCCTTTAAAGAGAGGTATCCCAAAAGGCCAATACCTCAGAATCCGGAGAAATTGCTCCGATAACAATGAATTCCAAAAGGAAGCTCAAAAATTACTAGAGAGAGGATACCCCCGTTCTGTTCTCTCTTCAGCTTACCAGAATGCCATGTCGAGAACTAGAGATTCTTTATTGACCACTAACAACAAAAAAGATCAGATTGACACGGTAACTAGAATCATAGGGATCTATGACGCAGCAAACAGGGAAATCCAGGACTTGTTAAGGAAACACTGGGATATTCTCTTGGTAGATCCTGATCTAAAAGAATATGTCTCCCCATAGCCAAACATTATGTTTCGCAAGGGACGATCACGATCACTTGGTGACCGTTTAGTCCATAGCCATTATCAAACCGAAAAACCATCGGGTACATGGCTTGACAAATACAGAACAACTGGCACATACAAATGTGGACACTGCAAATTGTGTCCATGGGTCGCCCCATGTAAAGAGATAAAATGCTCAGCGACAGGAGTCACATACCCCCTAAATTTCTTTGCAAACTGTAGTACAGAGGGCGTAATTTATGTAATTACCTGTCCATGCCCTCATGACTACATAGGAAAAACTAGTAGGGAATTTAGGAGACGTCTGGGAGAGCATATCGGAGACATAAAACACAAAAGAGATACCCCCGTATCGAAACATGTACACGAGTACCATAATGGGAACTCGAAAGTTTTGAAATTACGTGTCCTGGATGTACAAAAACCATCACTACGGAGGGGTGACTGACAGAACCTTGCTTCAAGAAGAAGCAAGATGGATCTACCATTTCAACAGTGTAGCCCCCTTGGGCATGAATGAACAGTTGAATTTTAGTTGTTTCCTTTGATTTGACCTGGATATACATTTATATATAATCATGTATGTCTCACTGCCATCTTCTGTTCTTTTTCTTTGGGAATTTTGCAGATAAATATCTACCACCCATTTACGATGTAACCTACTGTTAAAGTAGACATCATACTGTGCTAATTGGAGCACATATACATATGCATTATTTATGCTCCACATTATTCCTTTTTTTCACATACCGTATATATCAGTATAAGCCGGTTTTTCAGCCAAAAATTGGCTGAAAAGTACCCTCATGCTTATACGCGAGTCAGTGCGGGGCTGCTGTATACAGCGGTATACAGCAGCCCCCGCATCCAGTAATGCAGGGCCCCCCTCATGCCGGTCACTGTAAAGCAAGTTATATTTCAGTGCCCGCTGCCGTCGCGCCGCCGCTGCCGACATTGCGATTTCCATCTTCATTCATCTTCTTCCTGCTCTGTGCGCGTCGCAGGCAGTGACGTCATACCGGCGACGCGCACAGGAAACAGGAGAAGATGCATGAAGATGGAGGATCGGATGTCGGCAAGCGGGCCGACGGCAGCGGCACTGATAATATAACTTGCTTTAGCGATAGAACGGGCATGAGGGGGGGCCCTGCATTACTGAGGCTGCATGTATACTACCACTGGACTAGCTGTATATAGGGCCCTGCATTACTGGGCTGCAATACACTGGGCTGCTATATAGGGGCTGCAATACCACTGGGGCTGCATACCACTGGATGCTGTATATAGGCCTGCATTACTGGGGCTGCAATACCACTGGCGAGCTGCTGTATATAGGGCTGCAATACCACTGGGCTGCTGTATATAGGGCTGCAGTACATGGGGCTGCAATACCACTGGGGCTGCTGTAATAGGGGTGCTGTATTACACACTGGGGCTGCAATGCCACTGGGGCTGCTGTATATAGGGCGCTGTATACACCACTGGGCTGCAATACCACTGGGGCTGCTGTATATAGGGGCCAATACCACTGGGTTGCTGTATATAGGGGCCCTGATTAGGGGCTGCAATACCACTGGGGCTGCTGTATTAGGCTGCAATACCACTGGGGCTGCTGTATATAGGGGCTGCAATAATAGGGGCTGCATACCACTGGGCTGCATACCACTGGGGCTGCTGTATATTGGGCTGCTGTATACACTCTGGGGCTGCATATACCTTGGGCTGCTGTATACTACATGGGGCTGCTGCTGTATACTACCACTGGGAGGCTGCTGTATACTCACTGCTGGGTTGTATACCTGTGTGGAGTCCACCCTCGGCTTATATGCGAGTCAATAGATTTTCCCAGGTTTTGGGGGCAAAAGTAGGGGGGTCGGCTTATACACGGGTCGGCTTATACACGAGTATATACGGTATATCATTATGTCTGTATTTATATTATATATCCAATAATACATGTTCAATACCTTAAGATGTAATGAGACCAGAGAAATTCGCCCCAATTTGACTATACCTATTAAACTATATGAAGCCATCATGTTACAGTTATGTTTTCCACTCTTAATTATTGTTTTATTTTTTCAATTCTCTATCTCCATACCCTCCTTGCCAAATACAATAAATATAAAACTTTACTTCCTCCTATAGGCCACTAGCCCCTGATTTATAATATGTATTTAGCTCTGTATAGTAACTGGGATGATGGACAGGGCCTCTGACCTATCAGATAAACCAAACAGCATTAGAACACTTCCTGTCTCTTAACAGCACACTTATACCCTAACTAGCTGGGTGCCCGATGCACATGCATCGGGATTCTAGAAGAGCGAGTCTCTGACTCGCAATGGCCGCTTCGCGGCCAATGCTTTGCGCTGCTAAGGCGACTCGCCATGCCCGCTGCGCGGGCATAGCGAGTCGCATTACAACTGCTCGCAATGGCCGCTGCGCGGCCAATGCTTCGGGCGTATCCACATGACCACGCTGACTCGCAGCGTGAGCGGACTCAGAAGGGGCAAAAAACCCATTCGTGATTATATAATAGATGAGTTAATCGCACAGCTGACAGATGATTACATAAACAGGGTATATAGAGGGAGAAAATCTAGCACACTTTGACTCCAGCCAGGACTCTGTTCGCACTGGATATAATGGGTGAGTGCTTTTTTTCTGAGCATTTGACATCTGCTGCATTTTTTACTGATAGATGGAATCATTGCTAAATAAATGTTAGTAAGCCCATTCTTTTGAAATATCTAGCAGCACATGGATAATCTTACTATTGAGTTATTATAGATATCCTTATATGAACAATGGGTTATATCTTATTATCTGTATGGCCTAAATTATATATATATTTTTTTAGATATGAAAGCCAGCTCCTAACCTGATGATGATGACTATCTGCCTTTATGTTGTCAGGATGCTTCTATTTTCCCAGTAAGATCTTTTATACCATCTCCACACTACCCATATTTATATAAATATATTTTTAGATATATAAACAACAAATGATATACTTTTTAATTATGAATACTTTTTTGTAGTTTATCACTTGGGATATAATATCCTGGTCTGGAGTACGTAGTCACCTGGGACAAAAGCAACAGGGTGAGATAGATTAATAAAATAAAGGATTGATAAGTGGTTCCATCTCTGTCTTGCTGGTATCTTAATTCTTCTATACATTGGCTCTCTATAGCATCCAAATCCCAGTATTTTGATTGAGAACGTTTCTCGTGAGGTCCATAATCTATAACTTTACCCTCGAGACTCCAGTGACAGGTATTGGTCAATATTTTTGGGTGTTAGTTTCTTTGGTCTCAAAGTGAAAATCTATGTACATACATTTTTTCTGGTCATCATAATGGGAGACCCAGACAATGGGGTTTAGGGCACTGCCCTCCGGAGGTCACACTAGGTACTACAAGTTTGTAGACACCGCCTCCTCCGCTTATAAACCCCTACCGCAGGGAACATCCTCAGTTTTAAACTTAGTGTGCTCGGAGGATCACGCTTTGCTTGCACTTCACTGCATTCTCACATCTTACGTGATGGCGTCTGAAGACAAGGTAACATGGTTCCGGTCGGGACCTGCGACAGTCTCCCCGCTCACCCTTGTGGAACACGCAGGTGGAGGTACCGGAGGGCCTAGTGCCTGGACACTTTGTGTTCTCCCGGTACGCTGTTGCGCTCCTCTCCATCCCTCTCTGGGGGGGGCTCTGGAGAGTGGGAGATGGGAGCCTTGCACAGCTCCGCTCCGTCCGAGGCCTCCCTAAATGGTGCTTACAGACCGGACTGGAGCCAGCCCAGTCCGAGGCCTCCCTAAATGGTGCTTACACTCCGGACTGGTGCTGAACCCCCGTCCGAGGCCTCCCTAAATGGTGCTTACAGACCGGACCGGCACTGAGGCACTCTGTGTCTCCTGTGTGCCTGGGGGTGTGTCTGTCACTTTCATGTGTCCTGACACTCAGACCGCGCGTTACTTTCGGGTCCGCGGATCTGGAGGTGTACCCTGTGCTGGGGTCACCCTGGCCGACCGCCCTGTGTGTGGCAGGGGCTGAGGCTGTGGGCTGCGGATGTGTGTTTGTGCATGCAGTCTGTGTGTGTATTATCACACTACTTCCCGCGCTGCGGGCTCTGGCGCCTTCATACTGAGGCTGCTTGGAGGATGGGAAGCAGGCCGTGCGGTGACGTCATCGATGGGCGTGTGTGTGTGCTTCCCGCGTGTTTCGGCGCCGCCCACGTTTTCACTGTCGGCGGCCATCTTTACTCCTCACTTCCCGGCTGGGATCTGTCTGCAGCGTGCGTCTGCACTCCAGGGGAGACCGGAAACTATCGCGGAGGTCACACACACACACCGCTTCCTCCTACCGCTTCACTGCGGTCGGTAAGCCACTGGGATCCCCGGTTTTGTCTACACAATTTGGCTTATTTTCCCCTACTGTGGCGATGTCCTCAGTTAGGAAGCGTGCTGCTAGGGCGGCAGATAACCCCATTTCCTGTGCTACATGCAATGGAACTTTGGTGGAGGGGTCCTGCAATAACTGCGGACGCCCAGAGGCCCGGACTGATACTGCTGAGTCAGTAGCTCCGGTGCTATACCCTGAGGTTCAGGTGATCCCAGGGCCATGGGAAACTCAGAATAAGATCAATGAATCTCTGTTATCCCAGCTGTCCTCCATGTCGCAATCCCTGGAGGCTCTTAATAAGAGACTGGACAGCCCAGCTACTCCTTCCAGTTACCCCCGGGTGTCTCTTTCTTCTGCTGTGAGACCCCTTAAGCGGGCTCGTCGTGAGGATTCACCCGAGCTCCAGGTCCTCTCTGAGGAGGAGCATTTCTCTGATGAGGAAGATGATGGGGGTTCGACTCTTGGGTCTGTGTCTGTGTCTGAACCTACGGACGGGGTGGAGGATCTGGTGTCCTCCATCAACGAGACCTTACGTCTCGTGACACCCCCTGAGGAGGTGAACGTTCACCCGAAGGAGGCCTATCAATGGCTGCGGCCGGAGGCTAGGCCAAGTGGCTCCTTCATGGACCACACTAACTTTGGAAGGGTGGTTAGAGCACCCAGGTTACATCCTGGGCGACGCTTTGTCCGCAAACCCAAGGACAATCGCTTTCCATTTCCCCAGGAGATGCTACAGGAGTGGTCGCAGTCCCCGAAGGTGGATGCTTCCATGACCAGGATTGCTGCACGCTCCCTGTTCTCTGCCTCTGATAGCTCCTCGTTGAAGGATGCGACGGATAGACAGGTCGAGCAACTCGCCAAGTCTTCCTATGAGGCTGTGGGGTCTTCATTTGCCCCTAATTTTGCCACGGTCTGGACCTTACAAGCGATTACCGCCTGTTTGGATGGTATCACTGAACTGGCAAGGTCCAGTCCAGAGGTCCTGGCGCTTACCGATAGGGCTAAGGCCTATGCGGACTACGCCAGGACGGCGACTTTGGAGACTGCAACTCGCTCTGCTGTGGCTTCGGCCAATGCTATTGCGATTCGCAGGTTGTTGTGGCTGCGCCTTTGGGACTCAGATGCCACATCCAAGAAGATTTTACAGAATCTTCCGTTCTCTGGTGACAGGCTTTTTGGCACCGAACTGGACAAGCTAATAAAGGATTCTGCTGAGTCTAAGATCCCGCAGAATAAACCTAAGCCACGGTATACCGTTAAAAGGAACCCAAAACAGTGGTCCTTTCGCTCCAGCTCACAGTCATCAGCAGCGTCCGCTCGCACGGACCGAGGGGGTAAGCCGGCTACTCAGTGGCGCTCTAAGAGTCGTCAGAAGAAGCCGGCGGGGGCAGCGGCTGCCGCCCCCAAACCCACCTCTACATGACTCGCACTCTCCTCCTACCTCCCCACAGGTGGGGGGCCGCCTGTCAGGATTTCAGGACAGGTGGCTACTTCACGTTCAAGATCAGTGGGTCCGAGACGTTGTCTCGCGAGGTTACAGGATAGAGCTGACGTCACGACCGATAACCCGATTCCATCGGTCGGTCCCGTCTCCAGAAAAGGCTCAGGCTTTTCACCTGGTGTTGGAAGGACTCCGCAGAGACGGGGTGGTGGTCCCGGTGCCTTCCGGGGAGAGGTTTCGGGGTTTTTACTCCAACCTCTTCATTGTCCCAAAAAAGGACGGATCCTTCCGCCCGGTTCTGGACCTAAAACTGTTCAACCGCCACGTGTTGGTTCGGAAGTTCCGCATGGAATCCCTACGCTCCGTGATCGCGGCTGTGTCACAGGGAGACTTCCTAGCGTCAATCGATATCCGAGACGCTTACCTTCACGTGCCCATTGCACCAGCTCATCAGCGCTGGTTGAGATTTGCAGTGGGGGAAGAACACTTCCAATTTGTGGCACTGCCTTTCGGGCTGGCCTCGGCACCGCGGGTGTTCACGAAGGTGATGGCATCTATGATGGCTCTCCTGCATGTACAGGGGCATGCTGTTATACCCTATCTGGACGATCTACTGGTAAGGGCGCCATCGGAACACCTTTATCGGAAAAGCCTGGAGGTGACCATGCAGACTCTGGAACAATTTGGGTGGCTTCTCAATATCCAGAAGTCGACACTTGTTCCGACCCAGTCATTGACATATCTGGGCATGGAATTCCACACGGACTCGGCTCTGGTATCTCTGCCGCGAGCCAAGCAGCTGGCTATCCAAATCAGGAGTGCAGGATGTCCTCCTGTCACCACAATCATCCCTACGGGTATTGATGAGGCTGGTGGGCCGCATGGTAGCTGCGATAGAGGCGGTGCCTTTCGCACAGTTTCGCCTCCGTCCTCTCCAGCTGGAGATTCTCCGCAGATGGGACAAGAGGACGATATCACTGAATCGGCTGGTGACGCTTTCTCAACTGACCAGGGATTCCTTGCAGTGGTGGCTCCAGCCCCGTCACTTGTCGCGGGGCCGGTCCTTCCTCAAGCCGTCATGGTTAGTGGTGACCACCGACGCCAGTCTGAAGGGCTGGGGTGCGGTGTTCTTACACCACAGGGCTCAGGGCCTCTGGACTCCGTCGGAGTCGGCGTTGCAGATCAACGTGCTGGAGATCAAGGCGGTTATCTAGCGCTTCTAGCTTTTCAGAAGTTCCTGTCAGGACAGCCCATTCGGGTTCAGTCCGACAACGCGACGGCCGTCGCCTATATAAATCATCAGGGAGGGACCAGAAGTGCTCAGGCCCTCGCCGAAGTCCACCGCATTCTATCTTGGGTGGAGGACAACAACTGCCTGATCTCCGCAGTTCACATCCCAGGGGTCGAGAACTGGGAGGCCGACTACTTGAGCCGGCAGGGGATGGACGCCGGAGAGTGGTCCCTTCATCCAGACGTCTTCCGGGACATCTGCAGCAGATGGGGCACTCCGGACTTGGATCTGATGGCCTCGCGGCTGAATCATCAGGTGCCGCAATACATGGCGAGATCATGGGACCCTCTGTCTTTGGGGGCGGATGCCCTGATCCTGAGTTGGTCCAGCTTCCGTCTGCCGTATGTGTTCCCTCCTCTGGCTCTGATTCCCAGGGTTCTGTGGAAAATCAGGTCGGAATGCAGGGTAGCCATTCTAGTGGCTCCAGATTGGCCCAGGAGGTCCTGGTATCCGGACCTGTGGCAACTGTCAGGCGGACACAGGTGGGCTCTTCCAGAACGCGCAGATCTGCTCGCGCAAGGCCCATTCTTCCACCTCAATTCCAGGGCCCTCAGATTGACTGCATGGCTCTTGAGGCCTGGCTACTGACATCCAGAGGCTTCTCTCCTACGGTAGTCGCCACTATGACTCGGGCTAGGAAGCCTGTTTCCAGGAAAATGTACCACAGAACGTGGAAGATTTTCTTCACCTGGTGTGCCTCGGGGGACGGCCCCCGTGGCCCTTGTCCATACCGACGTTGTTGGCTTTTCTACAGTCGGGATTGGAATTGGGTTTATCCCTCGGCTCCCTGAAGGGTCAAGTGTCAGCTCTTTCAGTGCTGTTTGACAGGCGCTTGGCGCTCCTTCCTAGGGTCCGTCAATTTCTGCAGGGGGTGTCTCGGGTGGTCCCGCCCTACAGGCGACCACTAGACCCTTGGGACCTTAACATGGTCTTGGCGGCACTGCAGAAACCGCCGTTTGAGCCGCTGAGAGACATTTCTCTGTCTCGTCTGTCCCAGAAAGTGGTCTTTCTGGTGGCGATTACGTCTCTGAGACGGGTCTCAGAATTGGCTGCATTATCGTGCAAGTCCCCCTTTCTGGTGGTTCACCAAGACAAGGTGGTGTTACGCCCGCGGCCAGAATTCTTGCCAAAGGTGGTTTCCACTTTTCATCTGAACCAGGAGATTGTTCTCCCATCATTTTGCCCCGCTCCCGTTCATCAGGTGGAGCGCGATCTCCATACTCTGGATCTTGTGAGGGCTGTACGCATTTATGTGTCCAGGACTGCCTCCTTTCGGAGTTCGGATTCATTATTTGTCCTTACGACAGGTCGCTGTAAGGGGTCCGCGGCATCGAAGTCAACCTTGGCCAGATGGATCAAGGCTCCCATTCAGGAGGCTTACAGGTCCTCTGGTTTGCCTCTCCCGGTGGGATTGAAGGCTCACTCTACCAGAGCTGTCGGTGCCTCCTGGGCTTTGCGACATCGAGCTTCGGCTCTCCAGGTGTGTCAGGCGGCCACTTGGTCCAGCCTGCATACTTTCTCTAAGCACTATATGGTGCATGCCCATGCCTCTGCGGATGCTAGTTTGGGCAGGCGGGTCCTCCAGGCGGCGGTTGCCCACCTTTAAGGGGGACCATGATTATCCGTCTTTTGAGGAACTTTTCCCGCCCTGGGGTATTGCTTTAGGACATCCCCATTGTCTGGGTCTCCCATTATGATGACCAGAAAAAAGAGAATTTTGTTTACGTACCGTAAATTCTTTTTTCTTTAATCATCAATGGGAGACCCAGCACCCACCCAGTTGTTCCGTTGCATGTTTTGCATTGGTTCTGTTCCCTGTTGGGACAGTGTTTTCCGGGTTGTTGAACCGTTTGTGCATGGTTTCTTCCCGACGTTTCGGGTGTGGTTTTATTTGTCTCCTCGCAGCTTATGGACCAAACTGAGGATGTTCCCTGCGGTAGGGGTTTATAAGCGGAGGGGGCGGTGTCTACAAACTTGTAGTACCTAGTGTGACCTCCGGAGGGCAGTGCCCTAAACCCCATTGTCTGGGTCTCCCATTGATGATTAAAGAAAAAAGAATTTACGGTACGTAAACAAAATTCTCTTTTTTTTTTTGTTTGTGTGCAAAATTTGGAGTATATACTCTTTCTCCGCCATCTTTGTTTTTCCTTTTGTATTAGTATTGATTTGTATTCCTTTTGATCCCTATACTCCTTAGGCAGACTGTGTATGCCAGCTCCTTTTTCTTCTGATGAGCCTCTTCCAAAATAGAGGCGAAACGCGTCAAGCCTGGAGTAATATTCCTTATTTTAATGTTCACATATCTGGACCTATCCTGAAAGGCACAAGGACGTCAACTTCTCTCCAGTTTTTGTTGAGTTAAGTTTGATTATACTCTATATTTGTTTGACTCTGCACTATCGAGATAAAAAATACACCATTGTTTATTACCTATAGGGGTCAATGAGACATCAACTGACCACTATATAAGAATACCATAAATGTATTTTTTATTTTTTTGTATCTTGTAAGAAAAGCCAAAAGTGTCTGAGAAATGAATCAAACATAACAGTAATGCAACATTCTATGCATCGTCCTTGATATGATATGATCCCTTCATGGTTCAGAATAATTGTATTTATATTTGTATATATTGTTTTGCCTTTTTCTAATGGGTTTCACAATATTTTAAAGAAATTTAATAAAGTTTTCACTTTTTTAAAAATATCCCTCAAGTTGGTAAATAGGATTTTAGCAAAAATATTTTACAAAAAATCCTTACGTGATGGAGGCCAATTAGAGGCCAAGAGAAAAGGATTTTACGGTGAGTACACAAAAATCTCCTCTTCTCCTTCGCCTCATTGGGGGACACAGGACCATGGGATGTCCCAAAGCAGTCCCTGGGTGGGAAAATGCAATGGTATAAAGTCGAAAAGACAGCCACCCTACAGGTGGGCCACTGCCGCCTGCAGGATGCATCTACCCAAACTCGCATCTGCCGACAATTGGGTATGAACACTGTAGTGTTTTGTAAATGTGTGAAGGCTGGACCAAGTGGCTGCCTTACACACCTGTTGTGCCGATGCCTGGTGCCGAATGGCCCAGGACGCACCTACAGCGTAGGTAAAGTGCGCTTTAATGCCTGCCAGAATTGGCCGACCATGTATTTGGTAGGCTTGCTGGATAGTGGATCTAATCCATCTGGCTAGAGTGGCCTTAGATGCAGACATACCTATTCGGTGACCTTCTGGTAGGACGAAAAGAGAATCCGACCTCCAGAAGGGTGCTGTTCTGGACACGTATATGCGAAGTGCTCGCACAAGATCTAGGGTATGGAAAGACCTCTCCACACGATGTATTGACGCCGGGCAAAGTGAAGGTAAGGAAATCTCATTGAGGTGAAATGAGGAGACCACTTTCGGAAGAAAGGACGGAACCGGACGAAGGACCACTTTATCCTGGTCGAAAGGCGTCCTGCAAGAGACACCACTCCATGTGTCCAGTGGTCGTTTATAAGGGGGAGTTGATCATCGGCAAACCCCTTGAAGAAACGTCTTCACCTGAGGCTTAGTCGCAAGGCGGCGTTGAAAAAGGACAGATAGGGCTGAGACTTGGCTTTTGAGAGAGGCTAGGGACAGACCAGCGTCTAGACCCGACTGAAAAAAATCCAAAATGTCTGGCAATGAGAAAAGCCGAGGTGAACAGTCCCGAGACCTGCACCAAGCAAAGAAGTTCTTCCATGTGCGGTAATAAATCAGAGCAGATGTAGGATTTCTTGCTCTGATCATAGTCTGAACCACTTCAGGGGAGAACCCAGCTTGGGTTAGGATCCATGTCTCAAGGGCCCCGCCGTCAAATTCAGGGCCCTCGAATTCTGGTGGTAAAGTGGGCCCTGAGAGAGGAGACCTGGACGATCTGGAAGTCGCCAAGGGACGTCTGCGTTAAGCTGAATTAGGTCAGCATACCATGTGCGCCTGGGCCAGTCCGGTGCCACGAGTATGACTGGAATGCCCTCCAGTTTGATTTTCCGTATCACCCTGGGGATGAGATGAAGAGGAGGAAAGATGTAGGGGAGACGAAAATGTGTCCAAGACTGGACATCTGCTCCCAGTGACTGCGGGTCATGAGGCCAAGCCATGAAGCGTGGGACCTGGGCATTCACACGTGATGCCATGAGATCCACGTCCGGGTTTCCCCAACATTGACATATTTGTTGAAATACAGCTGGATGTAGGGACCACTCCACAGAGTCTGTGCCCTGACGGCTGAGAAAATCTGCTTCAATTGTCCACACCCGGAATGTGTACAGTGGACAGTACCGATCCAGTTGATTCTGCCCAATGGAGAATGCGTTTCACTTCGCGCATTGCTTGCATGCTGCGGGTCCCCCCTTGATGGTTGACGTTTGCCACTGCCGTGGCGTTGTCCGACTATCCTGATTTGACAACCAGAAAGCAGATGATGGAATGCTATCAGCGCCAGAAAGATGGCCCTGATCTCCAGAAAGTTGATGGGCATGCCTGACTCTGATGGGGACCATACTCCCTGGGCTCTGTGGTGACGGAACACCACACCCAGCCAGTCAGGCTCGCATGGGTGGTCAGGACTTTCCAACAAGCTGGGAGGAAAGATTTCCCTTATGAGAGCAGGACGGTTGGAGCCACCAGTGGAGGGACCGTCTGGTTGCAGCTGATAGATGGAACTCACTGTCCAGGGAGAAAGTGCTTTTGTCCCAGGAGGTGAATAGAGCCAGTTGCAAAGGTCCGAGATGGAGTTGGGCAAAAGGAACTGCTTCCATTGCCGCCACCATCCTGCCTAGAACTCATAGCAAACCGTAGAGAATGAGGAGACGGGCGAAGGCGGGTGCACACTCCTTGATGGAGAGCGTGTGCCCTGGCTGGAGGGAGAATGACTAATCCTCGGGATGTATCGAACAGCATCCCCAGAAAGGTCAGGGTCCGGCTCTGAACTGGTGAAGGTATTTGTAGGTTGACCAGCCAGCCTAGACGACATAACGTGTCCACGGTGATCAGGACACTTTGTTCGCAGTCCTTGAAGGTAGGGGTCTTGATTAGCAGGTCGTCTAAATACGGTAGAATGACCACTCCCCTTGAATGTAGAATGGTCATGACCGCTGCCATGACCTCGGTGAACACACTGGGGGTAGTGGCAAGCCCGAATGGAAGGGCCACAAATTGATAGTGATCCTGGTTGATAGTGAACTGGAGGAACCTTTGATGAGCCTGAGCTATAGGGATGTGCAGGTACGCATCCTAACGACATTAAGCAAAAACTGAGGAGGCAGTGCCTGCTCCAGGGGTGTATACTGCAGAGCAGGAGCCACTGTTCATCTTTTGCAGATCTTGCTTAGTGTCGTCTCCTAGTGGACAGCAGCATAACACCCACGGTCCTGTGTCCCTCAATGAGGCGAAGGAGAAATTGGAGTCCATGGATCAACAAGGCGGTACAGTATGACTGTTACGATCATTTCTTACCATAGAAGCTTTTTGGGGCTCTACAAGTTCTCTTCCAGTAGATCTCCTGTTTGGGTACATTCACAACTACCAATAGTCCACATCCTACCCATATGAAATTAATTACTTCACTAAATTTACACGTGGACTTCTCATTTTGGCGTAACATAGTCCAGAGTTCACTCTCATCATTATAAAACATTAGATCTGTAGCTGCATAAATCTGCACCGCAGGAAATTTTTTTTTCTAGATGCTAGGATGCAATTTGCTAAAATCAGATCCACTTTACTGCTACTGTAATAGAAAAGCCCCAGTGCCCCCATCAAAAGAGAACATACATGACAGACCCCCAATGACCTAAACATCATCACCTAACCCATCAATGACTTGTTCCAGCCTTTAAAGGTCACGTTTTATGCACCTACATGTGATCTGCCATTGAAACTACAGAACGTTTAGATACAAGCACTGTATAGAAGTAGTGGTGGCCCTGATGACTGGCCCATATGTGCCCGGTAGAGGCAACACTCCAGGTCAGGGAGGACATGTAGTCACTTGTATAATCTGACTGCACCAAGACCGAGGCAATGTCTGCATTCTGCAGAGGACATGATACACCATTAAAGCTCTTAATCCCTTCTGTGAACTTGCACTTTTTTTTATGCCTCTGCTGCTTTAATACCAAAGACACCTAAAATGAGGAGGCCAGAGTCCAGCAGGGAAAGAGGAATGGTAAAAGAAACCATGTGGGTCTTTCTGATCAGAGTTTTTGCTTACTTGTAGAAGAAATCGTCCGCATCCTGAACAGAAGGGTCTGGCTCCCCAGATGCCCCTTCTATGAACGCTGAGGTATCGCTGTATCAGGCATCGGCGGCAAAGAAGGAAACCAAGGGGAAAAGAGGCAGCAATACAGAGCACCATTAGTTCCCCATTTCCCAGGACTTATGTCAAGCCAATTACATCCAGTTAAGAATCAAATGGAGCTATAACTATTGCTGGTAATCCCTGGGGCCAACAGAAAGTTATCCAAGAGCATCATGATTGATGTCTCCGTTACATTCAACACTGTTCCTTACCAACTAATACTTTACCTTTCAAAGTTCTCCTCCGGCCCTGCAGAGACCGCATCGCCAGATAGCGCTGAATCTGCAAAGACGTCCACAAGCAGACCACCGGACGTGGCAGCAGGGGGGGCACCAGGACTGGATGAGGAGGGAGCGCCCAGCCCTAGGAGGTCCGCAGAAGAAGAAGGAGTGGACTGTGGAGACAAAGATAGACAAATGGGAATGCTGAAATAAAGAGAGAACAAGTCGTGCTGAGTCAGCAAGAAAAACCCATGCAATGTTATTAGGCACAATACAAACCTACCGATTTGGTGCTTTAAATCTAAAGGTGCTTTCACACTACGAATTCTTCATTTCCGATGCTGTCCGATAAAAATCGGACAGCATCGGACCGATTTTCGGACCCCATGCATCCCTATGGGGATCGGGTCAGATCGGATGTGCACTAAATGCCATCCGATTTGGTCCGATCAGATTCTGTCCGATTTTTTTCCGGTGAAAAAAATCGTTGCCTGCAACGATTTTTTCATCCGATTACAAAATCTGACAGACTCGGATCGGACCAAATCGGATGGCATTTAGTGCACATCCGATCTGACCCGATCCCTAACATGGGGCCCTATGGAGAAGGGTCCGAGGAAACATCTGATGTCTCCTCGGACCCGATTTTACTGTACTGAGCATGCTCAGTACAGTAAAACTGCTCAACTAGGAGCGCAGGGGTTAAAAAAAAAAAAAGTTCATGCTCACCTCCCCCCGAGCCCCCGCCGTCTCCCGCCGTCTTCCTGGAGGTTCCCGGTGGCTCCCGCAGGCTGCCGGTGTCTGCAGAGGTCTTCTGCAGTTCAGGACCTGCGGTGATGTCACAGTCACGTGACCGCGGGTTCACCATGGTAACCCGCGGTCACATGACTGACATCACCGCAGGTCCTGTGTACAGCAGAAGAAGACCTCTGCAGATACCGGGAGCCTGCGGGAGTCACCGGCAACCTCCAGAAAGACGGCGGGAGACGGCGGGGGCTCGGGGGGAGGTGAGCATGAACTTTTTTTTTTTTCCTTTTTTTCAGCCTCCGGCTACGATTTTATGCCGGAATCGGCACCCGATTCCAGGCATCAGAAGGGAGCTGATGCTGTCCGATTTATATCGGACAGCATCGGCTCCCTAAAAATCGTAGTCTGAAAGCACCCTAAGCAGCCAGCCACATCATATACTCACTTGTTGCCGTCTTCATTTGTTTCCAGCAGCGCTACGGACAGTCTTGGGCACTTTGTGACCTGCTGGCAGCTCCAGTGATTTATGGAGTGCACCGGAGATCACAAATCAATAAAAGTCTATGAGAACCTCGTTCCATCATCAGAACATTCTGATATCAATGTAGTTGAACGCAGGCAAATAGACTGGAGAAAAAAGAGAATTTTGTTTACGTACCGTAAATTCTTTTTTCTTTAGTCATCAATGGGAGACCCAGACAATGGGGTTTAGGGCTCTGCCCTCCGGAGGTCACACTAGGTACTACAAGTTTGTAGACACCGCCTCCTCCGCTTATAAACCCCTACCGCAGGGAACATCCTCAGTTTGGTCCATAAGCTGCGAGGAGAAATAAACCACACCCGAAACATCGGGAAGAATGACGTGCACAGACGGTTCAACAACCCGGCAAACACTGTCTCAACAGAGAACAGAACAAGTGCAAAATATGCAACGGAACAACTGGGTGGGTGCTGGGTCTCCCATTGATGATTAAAGAAAAAAGAATTTACGGTACGTAAACAAAATTCTCTTTTTTCTGGTCGTCATAATGGGAGACCCAGACAATGGGGATGTCCTAAAGCAATACCCCAGGGCGGGAAGAGTTCCTCAACAAGACGGATAACACATGGTTCCCTTTAAAGGTGGGCAACCGCCGCCTGGAGAACCCGCCTGCCCAAACTCGCATCCGCAGAGGCATGGGCATGCACCATATAGTGCTTAGAAAATGTGTGCAGGCTGGACCAAGTGGCCGCCTGACACACCTGTAGAGCAGACGCTCGATGTCGCAAAGCCCAGGAGGCACCGACAGCTCTGGTAGAGTGAGCCTTCAATCCCACCGGGAGAGGCAAACCAGAGGATCGGTAAGCCTCCTGAATGGGAGTTTTAATCCATCTGGCCAAGGTCGACTTTGAAGCCGCGGCCCCCTTACAGCGACCCGTCGTGAGAACAAATAAGGAATCCGAATTCCTAAAGGAAGCGGTCCTGGACACATAAATGCGTACAGCTCTCACGAGATCCAGAGTATGGAGGTCGCGTTCAATCTGATGAACGGGAGCAGGGGCAAAATGAAGGGAGAACAATCTCCTGGTTCAGGTGAAAAGTTGAAACCACCTTCGGCAAGAATTCTGGCCGTGGGCGCAACACCACCTTGTCTTGGTGAACCACCAGAAAGGGTGACTTGCACGAAAGTGCAGCCAATTCTGAGACCCTCCTCAGAGATGTAAGAGCCACCAGAAAGACCACCTTCTGGGACAGACGCAAGAGAGAGATATCTCTCAGCGGCTCAAACGGCGGTTTCTGTAACGCCGCTAGGACTCTGTTAAGGTCCCAAGGGTCCAGAGGTCTCCTGTAGGGCGGAACCATCCGCGACACCCCTTGGAGAAATTGACGCACCTTCGGGAGGAGTGCCAATCGCCTGTCAAACAGCACCGAGAGTGCTGACACTTGACCTTTCAAAGAGCCAAGGGATAATCCCAACTCCAGACCCGACTGTAGGAAAGCCAACAACGTCGGGATGGAGAGGGGCCACGGAGAACGTCCACCAGAGGCACACCAGGTAAAAAAGATTTTCCACGTTCTGTGGTATATCTTCCTGGAAACGGGCCTCCTAGCCCGATTCATAGTAGCAACCACTGTAGGGGAGAAACCCCTAGACGTCAGCAGCCAGGCCTCAAGAGCCACGCAGTCAACTTGAGGGCCCTGGAATTGCGGTGGAAGAATGGGCCTTGCGCGAGTAAGTCTGCGCGGTCTGGAAGAGCCCATCTGTGTCCGCCTGACAGTTGCCACAGGTCCGGATACCAGGACCTCCTGGGCCAATCTGGAGCCACTAGAATGGCTACCCTGCACTCCGACCTGATTTTCCACAGCACCCTGGGAATCAGAGCCAGAGGCGGGAACACATACGGCAGATGGAATCTGGACCAGGTCAAGATTAGGGCGTCCGCTCCCAGAGACTGGGGGTCCCACGACCTCGCCATGTATTGCGGCACCTGATGATTCAGCCGTGAGGCCATCAGATCCACGTCCGGAGTGCCCCATCTGCTGCAGACTTCTCTGAAGACGTCCGGATGAAGAGACCACTCTCCGGCGTCCATCCCCTGTCAGCTCAGATAGTCGGCCTCCCAGTTTTCGACCCCTGGGATGTGAACTGCGGAGATCAGGCAGTTGTTGTCCTCCGCCCAGGATAGGATGCGGTGAACTTCGGCCAGAGCCTCCGCACTCCTGGTTCCTCCTTGATGATTTATATAGGCGACGGCCGTCGCATTGTCGGACTGAACCCGAATGGGTTGTCCTGAGAGGAATCTCTGAAAAGCCAGGAGTGCCAGGTATACCGCCTTGATCTCCAGCACATTGATCTGCAACGCCGACTCCGACTGAGTCCACAGGCCTTGGGCCCTGTGGTGTAAGAACACCGCCCCCCAGCCCTTCAGACTGGCGTCGGTGGTCACCACTAACCAAGACGGTTTTATGAAGGACCGGCCCCGAGACAAGTGATGCGGCTGTAGCCACCACTGCAGGGAATCTCTGGTCGGTTGGGAAAGGGTCACCAGCCGATTCAGTGAGATCGTCCTTTTGTCCCATCTGCGGAGAATCTCCAGCTGGAGAGGACGGAGGCGAAATTGTGCAAAAGGCACCGCCTCTATTGCCGCCACCATGCGTCCCCACCAGTTTCATCAACACTCGTAGGGATGATTGTGGTGACAGGAGGACTGCTTGCACTCCTGATTGGATCGCCATCTGTTTGGGTCGCGGCAGAGACACCAGGGCCGAGGCCGTGTTGAAGTCCATGCCCAAATATGTCAGAGACTGGGTCGGAACTAGCGTTGACTTCTGAATGTTGAGGAGCCAACCGAACTGTTCCAGCGACCGCATGGTCACATCCAGGCTCTCTTGACAGAGGTGTTCCGATGGCGCCCTGACCAGCAGGTCGTCTAAATAGGGGATGACGGCATGTCCCTGCGCGTGCAGGAGAGCCATCATGGAAGCCATCACTTTTGTGAACACCCGCGGTGCCGAGGCCAACCCGAACGGCAGCGCCACAAATTGGAAGTGTTCTTCCCCCACTGCAAATCTCAACCAGCGCTGATGGGCCGGAGCCATGGGCACGTGAAGGTAAGCGTCTCGGATATCTATGGACGCCAGGAAGTCCCCCTGTGACACAGCTGCGATCACGGAACGCAGGGATTCCATACGGAACTTCGGAACCAACACGTGACGGTTGAACAACTTCAGGTCCAGAACAGGGCGGAAGGATCCGTCCTTCTTCGGAACGATAAAGAGGTTGGAGTAAAAACCCCTGAACCTTTCCCCGGAAGGCACCGGAACCACCACTCCGTCCCTGCGGAGACCCTCCAACACCAGGTAAAAAGCCTGAGCCTTTTCTGGTGATGGGACCGACCGATGGAATCGGTGTATAGGTTTTGACGTCAGCTCTATCCTGTAACCTCGCGAGACCACGTCTCGAACCCACTGATCTTGAATGTGAAGTAGCCACTTGCCCTGAAAGCGAGCCAAGCGGCCCCCCACCTGTGGGGAGGCAGGAAGGCAGAGCGAGTCATATAGAGGCGGGCTTGGGGGTGGCAGCCGCTGCCCCCGCCGGCTTCTTTGGACGACTCTTAGAGCGCCACTGAGAAGCGGGCTTGCCCCCTCGGTCCGTACGAGCGGACGATGCTGATGACTGCGAGCTGGAGCGAAAGGACCACTGCTTTGGGTTCCTTTTCACAGTATACCGTGGCTTAGGCTTATTCTGCGGTATCTTGGACTCAGCAGAATCCTTTATTAGCTTGTCCAGCTCAGTGCCAAACAGCCTGTCACCAGCAAATGGAAGATTCTGTAAAATCTTCTTAGATGTGGCATCTGAGTCCCAGAGACGCAGCCACAACAGTCTGCGAATCGCAATAGCATTGGCCGAAGCCACAGCTGAGCGAGTGGCAGTTTCCAGAGTCGCCGTTCTGGCGTAGTCCGCATAGGCTCTTGCCCTCTCGGTAAGTGCCATGACCTCTGGACTGGACCTTGCCAGGTCAGTGATACCATCCAAGCAGGTAGTAATTGCTTGTAAGGTCCAAACCGTGGCAAAATTAGGGGCAAATGAAGACCCCACAGCCTCATAGGAAGACTTGGCGAGTTGCTCGACCTGTCTATCAGTCGCATCCTTCAGCGAGGAGCTATCAGAGGCAGAGAACAGAGAGCGTGTAGCAATCCTGGTCATGGAAGCGTCCACCTTTGGGGACTGCGACCACTCCTGAAGCACCTCCTGGGGGAAGGGGAAGCGATTGTCCTTAGGTTTTCGGACATAACGCCGCCCAGGGTGTAACCTGGGGGCTCTAATCACCCTTCCAAAGTTAGTATGGTCCATAAAGGAACCACTTGGTCTAGCCTCCGGCCGCAGCCATTGATAGACCTCCTTCGGGTGTACAGTCACCTCCTCAGGGGGAGTCACAAGACGTAAGGTCTCGTTGATAGAGGATACCAAATCCTCCACCCCGTCTGGTGGTTCAGACGCAGATACAGACCCGAAAGTCGAACCCCCATCATCTTCCTCTCCATCAGAGGAACGCTCCTCCTCAGAGAGAGCCTGGAGCTCGGGTGACTCCTCACGACGAGCTCGCTTAAGGGGTCTCGCAGCAGAAGAAGGAGATACCCGGGGGTAACTGGAAGGAGTAGCTGGGCTGTCCAGCCTCCTATTAAGCGCCTCCAGGGATTGCGACATGGAGGACAGCTGGGACAACAGAGATTCATTGATCTTATTCTGAGTTTCCCATGGCCCTGGGATCACCTGAACCTCAGGGTATAGCACCGGAGCTGCTGTCTCAGCAGTGTCAGTCCGGGCCTCTGGGCGTCCGCAGTTATTGCAGGACCCCTCCACCAGTGTACCATTGCATGTAGCACAAGTAACTGTGGTCTCTGCCGCCTTAGCAGCACGCTTCCCAACTGAGGACATCGCCACAGTAGGGGTAAATAAGCCAAATCGCAGACAAAAAACCGGGAATCCCGGTGGCTTACCGACCGCAGCAAAGCGGTAGGAGGAAGCGGTGTGTGTGTGACCTCCGCGATAGGTTCCGGTCTCCCCTGAAGTGCAGCCGCACGCTTCAGACAGCTCCCAGCCGGGAAGCGATGGGGAAAGATGGCCTCCGACAGAGAAACTGTGGGCGGCGCCGAGAACACGCGGGAAACACACACACACGCCCATCGGTGACGTCACCGCACGGGCTGCTTCCCATCCTCCAGGCAGCCTCAGCATGAAGGCGCCGGAGCCCGCAGCGCGGGAAACAGTGTGAAATACACCACACACAGACTGCATAGACAAAACACACATACGCAGTCTACAGCCTCAGCCCCTGTGACCCACAGGGCGGTCAGCCAGGGTGACCCCAGCACAGGGTACACCTCCAGATCCGCGGACCCGAGGGTAACGCGCGGTCTGAGTGTCAGGACACATAAAGTGACCGACACTACCCCCAGGCACACAGGAGACACAGAGTGCCTCAGTGCCGGTCCGGTCTGTAAGCACCATTTAGGGAGGCCTCGGACGGGGTTCAGCACCAGTCCGGTCTGTAAGCACCATTTAGGGAGGCCTCGGACTGGGCTGGCTCCAGTCCGGTCTGTAAGCACCATTTAGGGAGGCCTCGGACGGAGCGGAGCTGTGCAAGGCTCCCATCTCCCACTCTCCAGAGCCCCCCAGAGAGGGATGGAAAGGAGCGCGACAGCGTACCGGGAGAACACCAAGTGTCCAGGCTCTAGGCCCTCCGGTACCTCCACCAGCGTGTGCCACTAAGGGTGAGCGGGGAGGCTGTCACAGGTCCCGACTAGGACCATATTACCTTGTCTTCAGACGCCATCACGTAAGTTGTGAGAATGCAGTGAAGTGCAAGCAAAGCGTGATCCTCCGAGCACACTAAGTTTAAAACTGAGGATGTTCCCTGCGGTAGGGGTTTATAAGCGGAGGAGGCGGTGTCTACAAACTTGTAGTACCTAGTGTGACCTCCGGAGGGCAGAGCCCTAAACCCCATTGTCTGGGTCTCCCATTATGACGACCAGAAAAGCCGGGGTTTGGAAGTCACTTACATGCAATATTTATTTTGTTTAATATTAGTATTTTTTTATGATTATATTTTTATTTTTTATAGGAATGAAGACGAAAGATGTAAGGTGTATGAGCAGATCACAAGTGAGGAGGAACAACAGAACATGCAGCCATGAAGGGATAATGTAGCAAGTCGCCTTTTTTGTGACCCAACAGATCCCAGTGTTATTAATATAAGAGCCGTATGTGGAGCTCCTGCCCCCGCACCCTGGGATGTGATGGAATGCTGAGAACACTTTATCAAATTAGATCACACCTATTACATCTCTAACAAACCGTGGGTGATTGTCAGACAGGGAATAAGGGGAATGAAGTCAGGATTGGTAGCAATATCACGTAGTCAACATCTTTTATAAGTGATAAATGACATAGGATGTGTTACAGATATTTTTTTTACACAGTTTTTAACTAGACAAAACCTATCAGATTATGATGATCAGCAATTATAATGCAGATTAAAGTGAAGATATGAGATCCATGATGATCCTCAGGCAGCGTGAATCAGACTCCGGCTGCCCTATTATAGCCAGGAAGGATTTACTCTATCGCTGCAGCGTTTCAGAGGTAATATACTATTAAAGGAACCTTCTCCCGGCCGCGCTCCAGTGCACTGACAGGTCGTCTCCATGTGTGACCATAAGGAGGAAACTGTGTCAACTGCAGCAGGGCAGGAAGAAGCCAGCCCGGGGCATCATCAGACTACTCCGGGCTCCCCCTATAGACCTTTACTGTATAGTGTCTTTACTTACAGTGAAACATTTCAGAGTAAAACATACCTTTCTGCAGTCACACAGCCTGACTCTGGTTCAGGAAGCAGGACCCATGAGTTCCCCTTAACACACCACTTGCAAATCTCTAAAAAGTTTCCATTCTATTTAATGAAAGGGAATTAAAGTCCCAAACTTCAGTTTAAAGTATGCAATAGATTGTGAAATAAGAGAAATTGTGAGCCATCCAGTAGTGACCACGGCTGGACTGCACTACATTATATATGGGGCTTTAGAGGGAATGTCTGCAGGTTTTTGGTAAAGCTGCATGATGTAGGGGTAGAGACCCTGATTCCAGTGATAAAATGACTATTCTCTCTGCTGTAGATATAACAGATATCAGAATATTTACCTGTTTATGACCCCATGGACACCACGGATTGGCAGGTTCCAGTGTACACTGTATATTGTCAACAAGCTGCCAATCAGTGGTGGGCGGTGTGACACAGATCAGCTGGACTGACATGCACAGGTCACCTAGTCTGGCAGTGATAACCTCCTGTTGATGAAACACTGTACTGAAATTACAGTATGATGGTGAGCAGGTAGCACATCCCTAGAACCAGGCTCTTCACCTCTATATTATGCTGCTCTCAGATCACATAGTAAAAACCTGCTGACAGATTCCCTTTAATTACATGAAGGTATTACTGTCTTAAGAAAGAAGACGTCTCCAACACAAATGAATGAGCTGCAAAAAGGAACGGCTCCTCTAATGTACTGCGCATACGACAGAGCACCAGGAGGGTTTCACATTATGTTGTAGAGATGCTTTTAGTGCATAGAAAACTTGTCAGATCATGTGTCAGTAAAGCACAGAATATTATTAGTAAGCAGAAAAACAACAAAGGCCATAACAGATTATATAAATATCCTCCCCTAATAAGAGGCATAAAGCCTGCCAGGCGTGCTTTGTATACCACTACATGCTAACTGCCTACTATTGTAAAGAACCTGGAAGACACCCGGTGTGTGCCGGCTGATGGCAGGATGCGGGTACTGGCTGCAGGGCGGGAGGGGTGTGAGGAGAGAGATGGGACGAGGGCGCACGCTGCACACTCGATGTTCCTCAAAGACGTTCATGGATGATGGAGGCTGAAGTTCAGTTACGTACGGTAAATGGGAAATGTACACATTATTAGAACAAATGTACAGTATACAAACATCCAGATTACTGTCCAGCATCATCTATAGTATCTGCACATTCTTCCTGATTTAACCAAATTCTGCTTTTAAGGGTCTGTGCCCACAGGACGTTTTTTAAGCCGTCCTCAACGCAGCAAAACCTGAGGATCCTAGAGTCCTTGACAGGAGATTAGCAATGATCTTGTCTGTGTTTTTTGTGCATTTTTCCTGCTGCGTTTTGCCATTGACTGCAGCAAAAACGCAGGAAAAATTAACATGTCAATTCTCTCCCATCTGCACCAAAAACAGAGGGATTTGACAGCTCTTGACAATTGCAAAACCAATGTGTGGGGCAGCGTTTGTGAAACACATTGGTTTTGCTGGGAATCAAAACCGCAGGAACAAATTAGCATAAATTACCATAAAACCAATGGTAAACCGCATGCAGAAAACGCAGCAAAACCGTCCTGTGGGCACTCACCCTAAAAGACGTGTCCAGCTCTAACTTTTTCTTGCCCACATGTAAACCTGAGGAATCTGCATGGCACCCGTCATCATGGAATCGGAATGTATTGCTTTCTATAGGAGACTCTCTTGCACACTGATTGGTTGAGGTATCCATCATCCATTTGTCACCCATAGGTAACTTGTACCATAAATCTTAGGATATGTAGGGTTAAATGTTAGGCAAGAAGGAACACATCTGTCCTGAAGACCTTCTGTCAAATAATGGCTGCAGACCAGAATAATTTTTTTTTTTTTTAATATTTCGCCTCTCCATTCAGGAGATATTAGCAATCAAAGGATTTTCACCTAATGAGTTAACAAATAAGCTTAAGTGGGTGCGTCAGAAGGTCAAGTGAAAGGATACAGCGCCAGGTCCTGGTCTAACCTCCTGCATGATTATAAAGTGATGGGAGAATGAATCGCACCTGTCAGTTCAGATGACTGTGTGGGGGAGGGGCAGCACAGCAGAGTTTAGCTGTGTCACATTAAACACTATCCGCTCCGCACCTCTCATGGCACTAATGTACTGCCCGCCTCCCCCCCACACACGCTGCCTGTCCCTCGTGGTGTCAGTAATCACTGTCTGTTTTGCTCAATAGACATAAATGTGGCTCAATATCAGACAGGCAGCTTGGGAGATGATGGGCAGAGCAGCAGAGCCAACAGTGGCGAGATAAGGAGAGCGGATAGAAGACTTTGTACACAAGGAGATGTACGCTGTATTATCACACACTGGGAAACATAAGCTATGGTTGGGGGCGTGTTCTTTTGCTGCTGTGTTGCTGCCTGCTTATGATTGGTCAGCATCAAATAGGGAGAAGAAGTATACCCTCCCAGTGAAAAATATCGGATAACACCCACTTGGACATAAAAGTTCTCATTAGCTGCCAAATACTTTGATTGCGAATAACTTTGCAACAGAGGCAAAATAAAATACAAAAGAACATTTAATTACCCTCTGCAGCCACTGATACATTGCGTGTCCTGTTCAACATGAAACATTTAGTGAAAGATCCTCTATTGCTTATCAACATCAGATGGTTGCTGTCCTGGACCCTTGCAATCGGCTGTTCGCTTCAGCAGGGGTCGGATTGTGAAAATTGACATAAACAGGAGTGTAGATCTCAGCGACGGCCACTGTACATAAAATGTAAGTGTAATGTTCTATTCCTTTCGATACATTTATCTGGCACTGCCGTAATGAATAACAGCTGATTAGTGAGGTGTCAGACCCACACCAATCTGATATGGACAACCTATGCGGAGGCTATAAAAAGGGGATGTGTGTGTGTACTTACCGTAAAATCCTTTTCTCTAAGCCTCTAATTGGGGACACAGGACCATCCATGGGTGTGATGCTGCAGTTCACTAGGAGGCAACACTGAGTAGAATCTGAAAAACACAGAATAATTCCTCTCCTGCAGTATACACCCCCTGGCTGGCACAAGCCGAACCAGTTCAGTGACCAAAGCAGTAGGAGAGATAAAACATAGGCATGTAATTTAACTCAAGGAGCTAAAAAGAACACCGAATGGCCCAGAACGGGCGACTGGAAGGGTGCCGTGTCCCCCAATTAGAGGCTCAGAGAAAAGGATTTTACATTGAGTACACACAAAAAAGAGAATTTTGTTTACGTACCGTAAATTCTTTTTTCTTTAATCATCAATGGGAGACCCAGACAATGGGGTTTAGGGCTCTGCCCTCCGGAGGTCACACTAGGTACTACAAGTTTGTAGACACCGCCTCCTCCGCTTATAAACCCCCACCGTAGGAGACATCCTCAGTTTAGTCCATAAGCTGCGAGGAGAAAATAAATCACACCCGAAACATCGGGAAGAATGCCGTGCACAGACGGTGTAACAACCCGGAAAAACACTGTCTCAACAGAGAACAGATCAAATGCAAAACATGCAACGGAACAACTGGGTGGGTGCTGGGTCTCCCATTGATGATTAAAGAAAAAAGAATTTACGGTACGTAAACAAAATTCTCTTTTTTCTGGTCATCATAATGGGAGACCCAGACAATAGGGATGTCCTAAAGCAATACCCCAGGGCGGGAAGAGTTCCTCAACAAGACGGATAACACATGGTTCCCTTTAAAGGTGGGCAACCGCCGCCTGGAGAACCCGCCTGCCCAAACTCGCATCCGCAGAGGCATGGGCATGCACCATATAGTGCTTAGAGAAAGTGTGCAGGCTGGACCAAGTGGCCGCCTGACACACCTGTAGAGCAGACGCTCTATGTCGCAAGGCCCAGGAGGCACCTACAGCTCTAGTAGAGTGTGCCTTCAAACCCACCGGGAGAGGCAAACCAGAAGACCGGTAAGCCTCCTGAATGGGAGCCTTGATCCATCTGGCCAAGGTCGACTTCGAAGCCGCGGAACCCTTACAGCGACCCATCGTGAGGACAAATAAGGAATCCGAACTCCTAAAGGAGGCGGTCCTGGACACATAAATGCGTACAGCCCTCACGAGATCCAGAGTATGGAGGTCGCGCTCAACCTGATGAACGGGAGCGGGGCAAAATGATGGGAGAACAATCTCCTGATTTAGGTGAAACGTTGAAACCACCTTCGGCAAGAATTCTGGCCGTGGGCGCAACACCACCTTGTCTTGGTGAACCACCAGAAAGGGTGATTTGCACGAAAGTGCAGCCAATTCTGAGACCCTTCTCAGAGATGTAATCGCCACCAGAAAGACCACTTTCTGGGACAGACGAGAGAGAGAGATGTCTCTCAGTGGCTCAAACGGCGGTTTCTGCAGAGCCGCCAGGACTATGTTGAGGTCCCAAGGGTCCAGAGGTCGCCTGTAAGGCGGAACCACCCGAGATACCCCCTGCAGAAATTGACGGACCTTCGGGAGGAGCGCCAAGCGCCTGTCAAACAGCACTGAAAGTGCTGATACTTGACCTTTCAGAGAGCCAAGGGATAATCCCAACTCCAACCCCGACTGTAGGAAGGCCAACAATGTCGGGATGGACAATGGCCACGGTGAGCGTCCACCAGAGGTACACCAGGAGAAAAAGATTTTCCACGTTCTGTGGTATATCTTCCTGGAAACAGGTTTCCTAGCCCTATTCATAGTGGCAACCACTGTAGGAGAGAAGCCTCTGGATGTCAGCAGCCAGGCCTCAAGAGCCATGCAGTCAATCTGAGGGCCCTGGAATTGAGGTGGAAGAATGGGCCTTGCGCGAGTAGATCTGCGCGTTCTGGAAGAGCCCACCGGTGTCCGCCTGACAGTTGCCACAGGTCCGGGTACCAGGACCTCCTGGGCCAGTCTGGAGCCACTAGAATGGCTACTCTGCATTCCATCCTGATTTTCCACAGGACCCTGGGAATCAGAGCCAGAGGCGGGAACACATATGGCAGCTGGAAGCTGGACCAACTCAGGATCAGGGCATCCGCCCCCAGAGACTGAGGATCCCATGATCTTGCTATGTATTGGGGCACCTGATGATTCAGCCGTGAGGCCATCAGATCCACGTCCGGAGTGCCCCATCTGCCGCAGATGTCCCGGAAGACGTCTGGATGTAGAGACCACTCTCCGGCGTCCATCCCCTGCCGGCTCAGGTAGTCGGCCTCCCAGTTCTCGACCCCTGGGATGTGAACTGCGGAGATCAGGCAGCCGTTTTCCTCCACCCAAGCTAGAATGCGGTGGACTTCGGCGAGGGCCTGAGCACTTCTGGTCCCTCCCTGATGATTTATGTAGGCGACGGCCGTCGCATTGTCGGACTGCACCCGAATGGGGTGTCCTGACAGGAATTTCTGAAACGCCAGGAGCGCCAGATAGACCGCCTTGATCTCCAGCACGTTGATCTGCAATGCCGACTCCGACTGAGTCCAGAGGCCTTGAGCCCTGTGGTGCAAGAACACCGCACCCCAGCCCTTCAGACTGGCGTCTGTGGTCACCACTAACCACGACGGTTTTAGGAAGGACCGGCCTCGTGACAGATGATGTGGCTGGAGCCACCACTGTAGGGAGTCCCTGGTCGGTTGTGACAGCGTCACCAGCCGATTCAGCGAGATCGTCCTCTTGTCCCATCTGCGAAGAATCTCCAGCTGGAGAGGACGGAGGCGAAACTGTGCGAACGGCACCGCCTCTATCGCCGCTACCATGCGTCCCACCAGTCTCATCAATACCCGTAGGGATGATTGTGGTGACAGGAGGACATTCTGCACTCCTGAGTGGATCGCTAGCTGTTTGGCTTGAGGTAGGGACACCAGGGCTGAGTCCGTGCGGAAGTCCATGCCCAGATACGTCAATGACTGGGTCGGAACCAGGGTCGACTTTTGAATGTTGAGAAGCCACCCGAACTGTTCCAGAGACTTCATGGTCACCTCCAGGCTCACCCGACAAAGGTCTTCCGATGGCGCCCTGACCAGCAGGTCGTCCAAATAGGGTATGACGGCGTGTCCCTGCACATGCAGGAGAGCCATCATGGAGGCCATCACCTTTGTGAACACCCGCGGTGCCGAGGCTAGCCCGAATGGCAGTGCCACAAATTGGAAGTGCTCCTCCCCCACTGCGAATCTCAACCAGCGCTGATGAGCTGGTGCAATGGGCACGTGAAGGTAAGCGTCCTTGATATCGATGGACGCTAGGAAGTCTCCCTGCGACACAGCCGCGATCACGGAACGCAGGGATTCCATGCGGAACTTCCGAACCAACACGTGACGGTTGAACAACTTGAGGTCCAAAACCGGGCGAAAAGAACCGTCCTTCTTTGGGACAATAAAGAGGTTGGAGTAAAAACCCCTGAACCTCTCTTCCGTGGGCACTGGGACCACCACTCCGTCTCTGCGGAGTCCCTCCAACACCAGGTGAAAAGCCTGAGCCTTTTCTGGAGATGGAACAGACCGATGGAATCGGGATAACGGTCTTGATGTCAGCTCTATCCTGTAACCTCGCGAGACAACGTCTCGAACCCACTGATCTTGAACGAGGCGTAGCCACCTGTCCTGGAATCGAGACAGGCGGCCCCCCACCTGTGGGGAGGCAGGATGAGAGAGCGAGTCATGTCGAGGCGGGCTTGGGGGTGGCAGCTGCTGCCCCCGCCGGCTTCTTCTGACGACTCTTAGAGCGCCACTGAGTAGCAGGCTTGCCCCCTCGGTCCGCGCGAGCGGCCGTCGTGGATGACTGTGAGCTGGAGCGAAAGGACCACTGTTTTGGGTTCCTTTTAACGGTATACCGTGGCTTAGGCTTATTCTGCGGTATCTTAGACTCAGCAGAATCCTTTATCAGCTTGTCCAGCTCGGTGCCAAAAAGCCTGTCACCAGAGAACGGAAGATTCTGCAAAATCTTCTTGGATGTGGCATCTGAGTCCCAAAGACGTAGCCACAACAACCTGCGGATCGCTATAGCATTGGCCGAAGCCACAGCTGAGCGAGTGGCAGTTTCCAAAGATGCCGTCCTGGCATAGTCCGCATAGGCCCTTGCCCTCTCAGTAAGCGCCAGGACCTCAGGACTGGATCTTGCCAGGTCCGTGATACCATCCAAGCAGGTAGTAATCGCTTGTAAGGTCCAGACTGTGGCAAAGTTAGGGGCAAATGACGACCCCACAGCCTCATAGGAAGACTTGGCAAGTTGCTCGACCTGTCTATCCGTCGCATCCTTCAGCGAGGAGCTATCAGAGGCAGAAAACAGGGAGCGTGCAGCAATTCTAGTCATGGAAGCGTCCACCTTCGGGGACTGCGACCACTCCTGAAGCACCTCCTGGGAGAAGGGGAAGCGATTGTCCTTAGGTTTGCGGACATAGCGCCGTCCAGGATGTAACCTGGGGGCTCTAACCACCCTTCCAAAATTAGTGCGGTCCATGAAAGAGCCACTTGGTCTAGCCTCTGGCCGCAGCCATTGATAGACCTCCTTCGGGTGCACGACAACCTCTTCAGGGGGAGTCACGAGACGCAATGTCTCATTGATGGAGGACACCAGATCCTCCACCCCATCTGGAGGTTCAGACACAGACACAGATCCGAAGGTTGAACCCCCATCATCCTCCTCACCATCAGAGGAACGCTCCTCCTCAGAGAGAGCCTGGAGCTCAGGTGAATCCTCACGACGAGCCCGCTTAGGGGGTCTCACAGCCGAAGAGGGGGACACCCGGGGGTAACTGGAAGGAGTAGCTGGGCTTTCCAGCCTCCTATGAAGTGCCTCCAGTGACTGCGACATGGAGGACATCTGGGACAGCAGGGATTCATTGATCCTGTTCTGCGTTTCCCATGGCCCTGGGATTACCTGAACCTCAGGGTACAGCACCGGAGCTGCTGCCTCAGCCGAGCCAGTCCGGGCTTCTGGGCGTCCGCAGTTATTGCAGGACCCCTCCACCAGGGTTCCCTTGCAAGTAGCACAGGTCATGGTGTTATCCGCCGCCTTAGCAGCATGCTTCCTAACTGAGGACATGGCCACAGTAGGGGGTGTATAAGCCAAGTCGAATAGACAAAATAAAACCGGGAGTCCCGGTGGCTTACCGACCGCAGTAACGCGGTAGGAGGAAGCGGTGTGCGTGTGTGACCTCCGCGAGTTCCGGTCTCCCTCTGAAGTGCAGACACGTGCTGCCGTAGCTCCCAGCCGGGAAGTGAGGGAGAAGATGGCCGCCGCCAGTACAGACGTGGGCGGCGCCGGGAACACGCGGGAATCACACGCACACGCCCCCTCGGTGACGTCACCGTAAGGGCTGCCTCTCCTCCTCCAAGCAGCCTCTGTAATGGAGGTGCTGGAGCCCGCAGCGCGGGAAATGGTGTAAAAAACACAGTACACACACACAGACTGCTATCATATCCAAAGAAACGGCAGTCTACGGCCTCAGCCCCTGTGTCACACAGGGCGGTCAGCCAGGGTGACCCCAGCACAGGGTACACCTCCAGATCCGCGGACCCGAGGGCAACGCGCGGTCTGAGTGTCAAGACACGTAAAGTGCCAGACACTACCCCCAGGCACACAGGAGACACTTAGAGTGCCTCAGTGCCGGTCCGGTCTGTAAGCACCATTTAGGGAGGCCTCGGACGGGGGTTCAGCCCAGTCCGGAGTGTAAGCACCATTTAGGGAGGCCTCGGACTGGGCTGGCTCCAGTCCGGTCTGTAAGCACCATTTAGGGAGGCCTCGGACGGAGCGGAGCTGTGCAAGGCTCCCATCTCCCACTCTCCAGAGCCCCCCGGAGAGGGATGGAAAGGAGCGCGACAGCGTACCGGGAGAACACGAAGTGTCCAGGCTCTAGGCCCTCCGGTACCTCCACCAGCGTGTGCCACAAAGGGTGAGCGGGGAGGCTGTCGCAGGTCCCGACCGGGACCATATTACCTTGTCTTCAGACGCCATCACGTAAGTAGTGAGAATGCAGTGAAGTGCAAGCAAAGCGTGATCCTCCGAGCACACTAAGTTTAAAACTGAGGATGTCTCCTACGGTGGGGGTTTATAAGCGGAGGAGGCGGTGTCTACAAACTTGTAGTACCTAGTGTGACCTCCGGAGGGCAGAGCCCTAAACCCCATTGTCTGGGTCTCCCATTATGATGACCAGAAAAATCCCCTTTTCTCAATTGCCTCATTGGGGGACACAGCATCATGGGACGTCCTAAAGCAGTCCCTGGGTGGGTACAGAATAACATCAATTGCCTCTGCAAGACATGCCACCGCCACCTGCCGATGACGAGTATGGACATTGTAGTGCTTCACAAATGTGTGAAGACTGGACCATTTGGCAGCTTTACGCACTTGCTGGGCAGGTGCCTGGTGTCGAATTGCCCAGGACGCCCCTACCACACTAGTCGAGTGCGCCCTTAAACCAACGGGAATGGGCATGTTTCGCAATTGATATGCTTCTTGAATACTTGACCTAATCCATCTGGCCAGTGTGGCCTTGGATGCTGCCATGCCTTTTCTGTGGCCCTCCGGAAGGTTGAACAGAGAATCAGACTTCTAGAAGGGTGCCGTGCTAGAAACATAGTACCAAAGTGCTCTAACCAGATCCAGGGTGTGCACAGTCTTCTCGACCCGGTGTACCGGCACCAGGCAAAATGAGGGGAGAGAAATCTCGTTTAGGTGGAATGAAGAAACCACCTTTGGAAGGAACGACGGCACCAGCCTGAGTACAACCTTATCCTGCTGAAAAACCAGGAAAGGCGCTCTGCAGGAAAGCGCTGCCAGCTCAGAGACATGACAGATAGAGGTGATTGCTACGAAAACAACCACCTTTTGGGACAGATGCTGAAGGGAGACCTCCTTGAGGGGCTCAAAGTGGAAGGGGGGAGGGGGGGTTCTAAAAATCATCCAGGACCAGATTGAGGTCCCTCACCCCTAACTGTCGTCTGTAAAGGGAGACCAGACAGGAGACACCCTGAATAAAGGTCCTCACTTGAGGTTTGTCTGCAAGGCGGCGCTGAATAAGTACAGACAGTGCAGAAATTTGACCCTTGAGGGAGCCGAGAGAAAGACCAGCGTCTAGTCCCGACTGAAGGAAGCTTAGAATAACGGGGACAGAAAACAGAAGGGGTGAGTGGTTCCGAGACTTGCACCAAGGGAAGAACATCTTGCAGGTGCGATAGTAAATGCGAGCTGAGACGGGCTTTCTTGCTCTGATCATTGTTTTGATCACTTTTGCGGAGAAACCAGCCTGGGTTAAAACCCAGGTCTCAACAGCCACCCCGTCAAATTCAGGGCTGTCGAGTGCTGGTGGATATTGGGCCCCGAGTTAGTAGGTCCGGACGCCAGGGTGTGTTGTTGACGAGCCAAACCAGGTCGGCGTACCAGGCGTGCCTGGGCCAATCTGGCGCCACCAGGGGTGACCGGAACACCCTCCAACTTGATTTTTTTCACCACCCTGAGTATTAGAGACAGAGGGGGAAAAATGTAAGGATGGTGAAACTGAGTCCAAGATTGGTTTAGTGTGTCCGCGCCCACCGACTGCAGGTCATGAGACCGAGCCATGAACCTGGGCACTTTGGCATTCTGACGTGAAGCCATGATATCCACATCCGGAGTTCCCTAGCGATGACATATCTGCTGGAACACCTTCAGATGTAGGCCCACTCCCTCGATGCGATGCCCTGACGGTTGAGGAAATCCACTGCCCAGTTCTTGACGCCCGGAATGTGCAGTGCTGAGGGCACTGACCGGGTTGATTCGGCCCAGCGGAGAATAGGTTCCACTTCGCGCATCGCCTTCCGGCTACGGGTCCCTCCCTGGTGATTTACATATGGCACTGCTGTGGCATTGTCCGACTGAACACGAAAGTGGCGACCTGCCTGAAGGTGGTGGAAGGATTGCAGAGCCAAAAATATAGTCCGAATCTCCAGGAGGTTGATGGGCAGAGTGGATTCCCGTGGAGACCATCTGCCCTGCGCTGCATGATGGCAGTAAACTGCTCCCCAACCTTTCAGGCTGGCATCATTAGTGAGCACCTCCCTGTGAGCAGGGAGAAAGGATCTCCCCTGCGAGAGGGAAGCTGGTCGCAGCCACCAGCAAAGGGAGTGTTTGATTGTAGAGGATACCCGAAAAGTCCTGTCCAGGGTGAATGGACTCCTATCCCAGGCTGTTAGAAGGGCCATCTGCAGAGGCCTGAGGTGTAACTGGGCGAAGGGGACTGCCTCCATCGCTGCTAACATCCTGCCTAGGACACTCATCACAAAGCGGAGGGAGTGAGACGAAGGGCGAAGAAGAGCTCGGACACTCTGACTTAGAGCATGAGACTCGTCCTGCGGGAGAAGCACCAACCCGCAGAAAGTATTGAAAACCATCCCTAGGAAGGTGATCGTCTGATCCGGAACTGGAGAGGATTTGGATAGGATGACCAAGAGTCAAGAGAGTGTCTACTGTGATGTGAAAACTCTCTTCGCAGTCCGCGAAGGAAGGGGCTTTGATGACGAGGTTGTCCAGATAGGGTAGAACGACTACGCCACGTGACAGCCATCATGACTTTGGCGAATATCCTTGGGGCCGTGGAGAGTCCGAAGGGTAGGGCGACGAACTGAAAATGTTCCTCGTGGATTGCAAATCGTAGGTATTGTTGATGCGCCTGGGAGATCGGGATGTGCAGATACACATCTTGAATATCTATCGAGGCTAAGAAGTCTCCCTCCTCCATGGATGAAATGATGGAGCGGATGGACTCCATGTGGAAATGACAAAGACAAACTT
Organism: Allobates femoralis; assembly: GCA_033576535.1. NCBI lineage: Eukaryota > Metazoa > Chordata > Amphibia > Anura > Aromobatidae > Allobates > Allobates femoralis. The sequence goes on along the minus strand of JARQOC010000156.1, from coordinate 25,606 downwards.
GTTTAAGTGCTTTAAGTCCAAGATGGGACAGACCGAACCATCATTTTTGGGAACTACAAAAAGATTTGAGTAGAACACGGCCTGGAAAAAGACGCGAGCGAGAGATAAAAAATGGTTAGGTAGTCGAGCCACAAACTATGTTGTAGCCAGAGGACACCAGTTCCCTGACCCATCTGTCCTCTAACGGCGAGCCAGACGTGCCGAAAACAAGAAAGTCGCCGCCTACCTGGGTGGTGTCTTTCATGAGTAAGGGCGAGTCAGGACGACGAGAACCTATGGATCTGGATCTCTGAGGTTTAAATTGTCGTGAGCGAGACTGCCAGGCCATGTTCGATTTTTGCGTGGACTGGGGGACCCTGTCCCTGCGTTGGGAGCGGTTATTAGTCTGCGACTGGCGGGAGGCCGTCCAGCCAAATTCCGAAAGGAACGGTAATGCGTCTGTTGGCGTCGGGCAAAGGGACGTCTTGGTTTATGTTGGGGAAGTGACGTACTCTTCCCTCCAGTGGCGTCGGAAATCAGTTTATCTAGCCGTTCTCCGAAAAGACGGCCGCTAAGCTAAGGCAGGCTAGTTAAGAGATTTCTTAGAGGCAGAGTCAGCTCTCCACTCTCGGAGCCAGAGCGCTCTGCGGATGGTAATGACATTTGACGCCGTACAATTAGCCGCATCAAGGGAAGCATGAACAAGATATCTCCCGGCTACCAAGATCTGGGCCGCTAGGTCAGTCAACTCGGAATAAAGACCACTGTTTCAGAGAGGAATGTAGAGCATCTGCCCAGGTCATGATTGCTTTTGCTACTCATACAGAGGAGAAGGAAGGTGATAGGGACGAACCGGTCGCCTCCAAAACCGAGCAAGCCAGTTGTTCAACCTGACAGTCAGTTGGATCCTTAATGGAGGAGCCGTCAGGTAGAGAGAGCAAGGTTTGAGCAGCTAAACGGGAAACCGTGACCAGTGGGTCAGTGGTGTCTAAGTCAAAAGAAGCCTCTGGTTCAAGATCCGAGTCAGGATCATGGAACATATCAAACGAGGGTGAGTCTGGGACGAACGCTAGTGGGAGAGGCGTGTGAGGACGCAGGAGAAGCGCTCCCATGCTGTCTTCTCCGCCTTGCCTCAGCCACGGGCGGTAGTGTATCTCGTGGCCTGTCTCTATGTGGAATGCTCTCGTGTGCCGAAGTATCCTCCTGCGGCTCAGATTGGTCCGAGGTGCATGGAGTGGGTCGGCTCTGCAGGGCCTGGATCAGGGTAGTAGAGTGCTTGTCCATAGGAACACAGCCGAGTCAGGTGGGTTAGAGGCACTGGAAGGTGCAGGGTCTGTGGGGGGCTCCTGTACAGTAATGGGGGTCACAAGTTTGGCAGTGCAGAGTTGTCTGTCCGCTAGGCAGGTGAGCCCGGCATGTAATGTATAAGGCATAATAAGCCGTGAGGGTTTTAGGGGTTCTCTTAGAGGCCTTTGAGCTCTGCATGGTCAGTATATGGATAACAAGAAGCCACATTGTGGCCACAGAGTGTATATGGAGAATATATGTATGGCACACACTGCAGGGCAGAGAGTATACTGAAGGCAGTGAGAGCAAAGGTAGTAAGAAGAAAAGAGCTACAGCAGAGAGAATCTACTGAGCTCCTTACCCCAAACTAGGCCCAGACTCAGATGCAAGTGCTGTGCCCAATAATCCTGTGTCCCCCGTTGGAAGACGCTGGAGAATGGTGCGATGGTGCAGTAATGGTGGCCGCACATGTGAAAAGAAAGAGGGTGGGCTGGGAAGAAAAGGCGCAGTGAAGTCTTGCGAGCAGCAGGTAGCGCCGAGGGCAAATGGACCGCCCCTTTTGTGACGCAGTAAGGGGGGGGCATTCCGGCCAAGAGGACGTCACACAGAGGCGGGCGGAGGGGGCGGGACCCCAAGCAACTAGGCCTGAGCAGGGGCTGCAATCTACTTAAGGCAGGGCTGGCGCGGAGATCGGGAAAAAAAACAAAAAAAAAAAAAACAGTGCGCTGCACTGGTGCTGCTAAGGGAGCCCCCCACCAGGGTAAACCTTACAGTTTGGCCGCAAATAAAGTGATCTGGTGCACAGGAACCCTGGGGATGAAGGGTGCCATCAGAGACCCTGGGATGAAGGGGGGAGTCTGGTGCCATCGGGGACCCTAAGGAGGCATGGAATCCGGTGCAATCAGGGACTCAAGGATGAAGGGATCCTGGAATGATTACCTGGTGTAGGCTCCTCGACCCAAAGTCCCTGTGAGGGGAAGATGGGGAGGCTGATTATCCCAAAGACGAGGTTCCCATCAACTACAACCCAGATTCCCAACTGTCGAGTCAGGGGAGGTTCAATGTTGGCAGCTGGAGCTGGAGAGTAGCCAGTGCAAAGGGGGATATGGGGAGGTAACACTCCGCATGCCTCTGGAGCATATTGGAGATCGGAGCGCAAAGGAATAGTCACCATATAAGTGGTAAAAATAAAAATATTGTCCCTCGGTGCAGAAGGGGGTACGTGGAGGTAGCACCCCGCGTTCCCGTCTGTTGTTGGTTGTGGGAGAGCGGTACGCGAAGGCACTGTCGCCTGCCTATCTTCATCAAGGTGGTAAAAAGCAAAAATAAATAAAGATGGGGTCTATGGACCGCATTTGTCTCCTAATGACACTAACTGAAACTGGTTTGGCTTGTGCCAGCCAGATGGTGTATACTGCAGGGGAGGAGGTACTCTGTTTTTCAGATTCTACTTAGTGTCGCCTCCTAGTAAATTGCAGTATAACACCCATGGTCCTGTGTCCCCCAATGAGGCAATTGAGAAAGTATACCTTCTAGTTATGACTGCTACCACATACCCATTGGAAGATTAAAAGTGACAGCAAGAGACAGAGCCTGGAGAAGCAAGAGCCTGAAGCTTTGCAGCAGAGATTTCTGCCATCGTATGGCTGCACACATTATGATCCATTCATTCTCCTATCATCACTATTATACTTCTGGCTAGAGACATAGGGTATTGTATGGGTTTAAAACAAGCTAATACAGCCTTGCGACACGAACCAAGATACACTGCGAAATATACAATGATATACCGATGTGCTAACAGGGGCGGGCTCAGTGCCCCCATTCACATCTGAGCTGTTCTTCTCCTTTTTAGTGTCTTCGAGGTCAGTGACTGTATTAGGACCCTTCTTCTTTTTCAATTTAGCCAAGATGGACGACTCTCGCTCAGGGAATGGAGGCATCTCCTCCAACACTGTAGCCTTTAAATTGTATAAACATGGCATTGGTTAATGTGCACTGGCAGAAAAATCTGAGAAAAGCCAACATATTGAAATCCCTAAATCCTTCACATACCAAGATGTCATTGCTAGCTATGGAGCTCAGCCGTAGATATTCTACCGCTCTTTGCTGGAGCTCCACGTCAGCGTTTCGGAGCTGGCTGTCGCTCCGCAGCACATCCTGGATCGTGGGCTTAATTTCAGGAAACAAGTTGATGAACTTGATGTAGGCCGAGAGGAGCAGGGCTCGGGTGGGGACGCTGCACAGATGAAACTTGGAGTGCAGCAGGTTGAACTGGATCAGGGGGCTGGAGACACAAAATTGACAGATTACTGCATGTAACATTTCTATATAGCTCAACATTTTCATCAGCACTGCTTACCCAAGAAAACCATGTACTTCCCCATATATGTATACATATGCAGTATCAAACAGAAAATGTACGTGAAACAAAGTAAACAGCAATGAAAAGGTCTTTTAGTGAATTTCGCCAGGGAATTACATGAATAGCAACGATATAAATTCTTGTTATAAAATGTTCATACTGGAAAGTACAATAATTTCAGCATGGCGTTTATTGGTGGTGCCCAAAAAGAATTGCAGGACAAATAGCCGAGTCATTTTTTTTAAACATTGGTGCATTTAGGCCATGTAGTATTACATACCTAGATCGTGGGTCACCAGCGATAAGGTTTCCAAATTCACCCAGAATATATCCTCCAACCTTCACCAAATTCTCATGACAGGCAGGAGCTTGCAAAGCCTGAAGAATAAGAAAACAAGTCTAAATGGACATGAAGAACTGAGGTGGCATCATCAGAGGTGGCAGATCCGCAACCAGCTGTGCCTCCACCCACAACCTATGTGCCCACTGTCATGAGAAGATCATAGATCCCCTAGATATCTCTTCAGCCATACATTCCTCAATTTACTGACACTCTGAAGACAACGGCTTTCAATGACAGATAGTGACAGATAAATTATCTGAGGAAGAAGCCTTCATTGAAGCCAAGCACCCCTACTGAGCCATGCAATCACAGACCGGAAAGGAAGGCAACGCCGGCTATTTGTGGACTAATTAATAACTGGCCGCTGGAGACATTACACGCGTCATGTTGCTCGTCTGTGAATAGGTAAACTAATAAGAATAGAATAGGAATATCTTGTGCTTGGGATGCTCAGAGATTCAGAGGAAATTTTAGAATTTTCTGAAAGCTGAAGCTGCATCCCAGGACCAGCCCTGTCCGGACTCATCGGAGGAGAGGGGTCTGGGGTTTATCAACACTAAAGCCTCCATTTTAGTAGTGTTCACTTCTGGGGGGAGATCACATTGTCGTGTACTGTTCTGGGTGTAAACAAGGAAATCTGCAGCTCCACAGCGCCTCCCATGTGCTGAGTCAGCACCAAGGCCCAACAACAGAAATGGCGATTGACTTATGTGCCGTACATACTTTGTGACTAACACCTTTATTTGCATATCTGACTGTAATATCTGTAAATCCATTGTGTACATAGTGTCCTTATCTAGTGTGCCCATAAGGCAATTAAATAAACTATTTAATCTAGAATTGCTCTTTCATCTCAATCTACGAATTCCCACGTTCATGGCAGGCTTCTGTTTCACTGGGGCTAGTCAAAAGAATCTCCCAGCCTGTCAGGGTTGTGAGCTAGTGTGGTGTCACCCCAGAGAGTGTGAATCTCCCGCTCTGTGCACAATCATTCTGGATTAATGTGGATTATACTAGGATGTATGGAGCAGCATCAACACAAACAATGGTAGCAAAAGGGAGGTTGTTGTAGTAATTGGTCAATTCCTTACAAGTGAAGACAAAGCTAATTTTTACCCATGCGGTTATATGACACAGAATCATTGTTGGGCTTTAAATATTCTTAGAAGATAATATTGAACATGCTTTTCTGAAAAGGAAAGGTCACGTTGCACATATCACAATGGATGAGTCCCATGATCCTGCGCCATTCAGCACTGTGATGATGGCATCCATACTGCATGTGATGAACATGTAAGAACAAAAAGATGTAGACAGAAAGCAGGAATTATTAATCATAACTGCAGGAAAGGAGCAGTCAAGAAGCCAAGACTGAAAAAAGAGAAATGGAGAGTATGCATTCCCCAATAATACAGTCCTATGTATTATTCATGAGTCCATAGTTACCTCAATAACGGGTCTCACCTCAAACACTGTCTTGGCAGCATAACCCTGTACATCATCTCTGTTGATGACTATCTGGATCACTCTGTACCAGACCTCTTCACTCACATAGTCCCCTGCTATACGAATGAGGTTGAGGATAGTGTCCACATACCACGTGTAATCGACAGCGTACTTCTCCGCCAGAATCGCCACCTTTAGCACCTAAAATACAAACAGTAACTATAATCAAGAATTGAAAAGAACAAAGAATTTTAATGTAGAAAACCCTATATACTTACCTGTCACATACTCAAAAAAAAGAGATAAATACTTAGTAAGAATCTCTGAGCTCCGCTGATCCTAAATACTCCTTCAGTTTTGCTCTGCGGTGCTCCATTGCAAAGATATTCACATTTATTGCTCTTGGAGCGCAGTATGTGAAATCAGTTCAACTGGGCCTTTTTTCAAAGTCTTCCCCGGCGGACATGGACCTGCACCCAACCCTTCCAGACACTTGTAATCACAGCTCAGCAGCTGATTAACTAGTCTAACAGTCTCAGACACTGCCACGCTGTGGTTGCCCATGTCTGGAAGGAATGGGTGAAAGCACACACACACCCCACACACACACACGTAGAGAAGATTTAACGCACACCTAGTTGGTCAGCAAGCAACGATTTCACAGAATGTGCTCCAAAAGGAAAATGGAATATCGCTGCAATAGAATAATACAGGCAAAAAAAGTGCTCTTTAAAGAAAAAAAGGGCACTTACAATCTCCTCACGAATTGAGTAATCAGCCGTCTCCAAGTAGTTCAGCATCTCAGCTACAATCTGCTGGGCGTTGCTCCGGTCACACATGGCATACAGGAGATCCACCGCTCGCTGCCGCACACTAACATCCCTTTCTGTCTGTAGAGTAAAATGCAGATTAGTCTTAGAATGAAAAATCTTCAAAAAGACAAGCATTCATTTAAAGGGTAACTGTACTTTTAAGCAACTTTACAATCATGTCTGTGACTACCATTATATCTGCCCATTATAGGACTTGTACCCTGCATGTTCACTAGATTTCTCAGCAGCCCCATGTTTTCAGTTGTCTCTGAGCTGGTGGGTGGTGACTCACTGCTATGATGACTCTGATCCACATGTCAGAGGAATTCCTGCTCATTCCTTAGAATCAGCAAGAAGCATCGAAGAACTTGTCCAGCAGTACTGAGCAGTGTAGCTCTGAATCCAGCTCTGGTGCTAGGTAAGAGGTATTGGAAAGCTCAGCAATCACTACCAGATCTCTCGCTCTGCTCCTAAGTCCTCCGCCATAGAGTATAATAGGAGGTTTATCTTAAGATCTCAATGTGATGGACGTCCACCGTGTTTTGAGCAAGACAGACTAGAGATAAACAGCTTGAGACGATGATGAATTCAAAGGGGCATCGACAAGGGGAAAAGCAGAGAAAAAAAGGCAGATTTCTGTGGTACGATGAATTTCAAAGTTTCTCATCCTCACATAAGCTATCAATTTATACAAACTTTCTGGAAAGAACAGTTCTTATTTAATCACTAAAATATTAATTTGGTAACACTCAGGAATCAATTTCTTTAAACATTGTCAGGATGAACAGGAGGAATAGTATGTCAAAAAATATTGCATCAGATTTGTAGTTTTAAAGCATTTTCTAAAATAGAAAACATGAGCAGGAGCCATAGCAGGAGACTAGACCCGTACAAGGCTCTTATTGCTTAATACAGTGTGCCATAGGCACATAAAGGCCTTATATACAAGTTTTCAACATTAAAAACATAAATGACAATGATAAAACTACAGCTCGCTCTCACCTTTAGTGCATTGATTACAGTTTCAATATGGGTCTTGACGGCTTCATGCGAGAACTCCGAACTTGCCAGGGTACACATGCTTTCCAATGCCAGGTAGCGCAGGTTGGTCTCCCGATGCTGCAGGAACTGGCCCAGCTGGTTGCATGCCCGCACAAGCAGATTGGGCTCACTGGAGAGCAGGACAGAAGACACATGGGCATTGCATAATGGCCTGGTACACTGTAGTGTGGAAATCTCCCGTGGGAGCTGCAGGATTGGGGAGATCTGAATGCAGGTGGCATCTAGAAGCTACATTAGATTGATTGCTATGGAGTATGGTTGTATGGGTCAACCTCTCACTCACCAAATGTTGTTGAAGGACAGCGTCTTATGTATGGACAGATCTAAACCAAACTAACGTGGCAAGTGGAAATTGTGCTGTTTATAAAGCCAAAATAAACCCTCATATCCAATATGTTGATTTCAAGTTCCTTAAATCTCAATACTGCAAGGTGATAACTGCAAGTATACAATAGACTGCTGTGTGATGATTTACCTAGAAAACCTGGTATTTCTGATCAGTGATGAGAAAATTACAACGTTCAAGTAAGACAAAGTTCACCTAAAACCTGCCCTCACCTGTCATGATAAATGATGAGGCTGATGGCCTCAAACAGCACGGCGTTCTTGGCATTTGAGTGCTGCACCTTTTTGGATTTGGGGGGTTCCTGGGCCTTATTTAGAATGGTTTCCAAGCATTCAGTCAGCCGTCCTCGGACTGCGGGGTCCTCTGCAAGGTAGACAGGAGTACAAAACAATTAGAAATGATCGATACCAGCCCCGAGCAAGGATAACGGGACCGACGCTCATCAAGATGTTACCATAAAGCAGCACAAAGGGCAACATTTCAGCATTCCTTTTCCTTTATCCATTTTTCCAGCTTGTAATACAGTTACTCCAAGAACAGACTGCTCTTATGCCTAATATATCCCATCATTGATAGGTGTAACAGCATTGTGTTATGCACTTTACCTGGTTTTAAGATTACGGCTGATCATTACACAAATAGACAATAACATTTCCTACTACAGGTATGTTTGGTCCCTTCCTGACATGTAAACTGTATGTCCAATTCCCATGTACGGAGCAGGCTCAGGAGCGGAGCCTGAAGCATACACAGGGAGTGTCACCTGGTGCTGGCTCCGATCACTGCTGTCCTGCCACCTAATGCCCCTGTCAATCACTGACAATGACAAGCATTTGACACAATGTAATTAGGAAGACCATTTGAATTGGCAGCAACCCCTTCCTTATACAAAATGTTAGTGGCGTGAAAAAAAATAAGTTACAGTGTCAGGTCCAAGGTCCCCTAGGGAAAATAAACATCTAAAAATTAAGAATAAAGAAAAGTTTAAAAATTTGAATTAAAACAAAATTAAAAAAAAAAAAAAAAAAAAAATACAATACTTCTGGTATCAACACTTCCATAAAAGTCTAATTCTGCAAAATATAAGGTGGATTAACCCAGTAATGTCTAAAAGTTTGATATAAAAGAAAAAAATGATTTTTAGTAATTGCAGTTTTTCACACTATGAATGAAGCTGCTCGGTTTGGGATTGCTTTGATCACACCGAGCTGAAGAGTAATGTTGACAGGTTGGTTTTACTGAACATTAAATGCTATAAAAAAAAAAAAAAGGAAACTCAAAGAACAGGATCCATTCAAAACTATATCTGGTCTTGCAAATAAAACCAAATCCCTCCTAGGCGATGTTAATGGAAAAGTAAAGTAAGTTCTAATTCCTGGAAGAAGGACAGGAAAAAACTAAAGTGCAAAATGAAAAATGAGCATTAGGGAAAGGGTGGGGAAGGAATCTACTGGGAAGGAATCTACTCCAAGTGTGAGCAGCCGAAGAGCCAAATCCCTGTATTGTCTCCAATATAAACAGGCAGCAGCGGAGACGATGTGCAGATGACAGATCACAAGAGCTTTCACACTACACAGGTATCAGAACATGTCCTGCACGCACGCTGCCGGCAATGAATATATAACATGTGCTGTACGCACGCTGCCGGCAATGAATATATAACATGTCCTGTACGCACGCTGCCGGCAATGAATATATAACATGTGCTGTACGCACGCTGCCGGCAATGAATATATAACATGTCCTGTACGCACGCTGCCGGCAATGTATATATAACATGTGCTGTACGCACGCTGCCGGCAATGAATATATAACATGTGCTGTACGCACGCTGCCGGCAATGAATATATAACATGTCCTGTACGCACGCTGCCGGCAATGAATATATAACATGTCCTGTACGCACGCTGCCGGCAATGTATATATAACATGTGCTGTACACACACTGCCGGCAATGATTATATAACATGTGCTGTACACACACTGCCGGCAATGAATATATAACATGTGCTGTACACACGCTGCCGGCAATGTATATATAACATGTCCTGTACACACGCTGCCGGCAATGAATATATAACATGTCCTGTACGCACGCTGCCGGCAATGTATATATAACATGTCCTGTACGCACGCTGCCGGCAATGAATACATAACATGTCCTGTACGCACGCTGCCGGCAATGAATACATAACATGTCCTGTACGCACGCTGCCGGCAATGAATATATAACATGTCCTGTACACACGCTGCCGGCAATGTATATATAACATGTGCTGTACACACACTGCCGGCAATGAATACATAACATGTCCTGTACGCATGCTGCCGGCAATGAATATATAACGTGTGCTGTACGCACGCTGCCGGCAATGTATATATAACATGTGCTGTACACACACTGCCGGCAATGAATATATAACATGTGCTGTACACACACTGCCGGCAATGTATATATAACATGTGCTGTACACACACTGCCGGCAATGTATATATAACATGTCCTGTACACACACTGCCGGCTATGAATATATAACATGTCCTGTACGCACGCTGCCGGCAATGAATATATATAACAAGTCCTGTACGCACGATGCCGGCAATGAATATATATAACATGTCCTGTACACACACTGCCGGCAATGATTATATAACATGTCCTGTACACACGCTGCCGGCAATGAATATATAACATGCCCTGTACGCACGCTGCCGGCAATGAATATATAACATGTGCTGTACGCACGCTGCCGGCAATGAATATATAACATGTCCTGTACGCACGCTGCCGGCAATGATATATATAACATGTGCTGTACACACGCTGCCGGCAATGAATATATAACATGTCCTGTACGCACGCTGCCGGCAATGAATATATAACATGTCCTGTACGCACTCTGCCGGCAATGAATATATAACGTGTGCTGTACGCACGATGCCGGCAATGAATATATAACAAGTCCTGTACGCATGCTGCCGGCAATGATTATATAACATGTCCTGTACGCACGCTGCCGGCAATGAATATATAACATGTGCTGTACACACGCTGCCGGCAATGAATATATAACATGTCCTGTACGCACGCTGCCGGCAATGAATACATAACATGTCCTGTACGCACGCTGCCGGCAATTAATATATAACATGTGCTGTACGCACGCTGCCGGCAATGTATATGTAACATGTCCTGTACGCACGCTGCCGGCAATGTATATGTAACATGTCCTGTACGCACGCTGCCGGCAATGTATATATAACAAGTCCTGTACGCACGCTGCCGGCAATGAATATATAACATGTGCTGTACGCACGCTGCCGGCAATGTATATATAACATGTCCTGTACGCACGCTGCCGGCAATGAATATATAACAAGTCCTGTACGCACGCTGCCGGCAATGAATATATAACATGTCCTGTACGCACGCTGCCGGCAATGAATATATAACATGTGCTGTACACACACTGCCGGCAATGAATATATAACATGCCCTGTACGCACACTGCCGGCAATGTATATATAACAAGTCCTGTACGCACGCTGCCGGCAATGAAATATAAACATGTGCTGTACACACGCTGCCGGCAATGTATATATATAACAAGTCCTGTACGCACGCTACCAGCAATGAATATATGACACATGCTGTACGCACACTGCCGGCAATGAATATATAACATGTGCTGTACGCACGCTGCCGGCAATGAATATATAACATGTGCTGTACGCACGCTGCCGGCAATGAATATATAACATGTGCTGTACACACGCTGCCGGCAATGAATATATAACATGTCCTGTACGCACGCTGCCGGCAATGAATACATAACATGTCCTGTACGCACGCTGCCGGCAATTAATATATAACATGTGCTGTACGCACGCTGCCGGCAATGTATATGTAACATGTCCTGTACGCACGCTGCCGGCAATGTATATGTAACATGTCCTGTACGCACGCTGCCGGCAATGTATATATAACAAGTCCTGTACGCACGCTGCCGGCAATGAATATATAACATGTGCTGTACGCACGCTGCCGGCAATGTATATATAACACGTCCTGCACGCACGCTGCCGGCAATGTATATATATAACAAGTCCTGTACGCACGATGCCGCCAATGAATATATAACATGTCCTGTACGCACGCTACCGGCAATGTATATATAACATGTGCTGTACGCACGCTGCCGGCAATGAATATATAACATGTGCTGTACACACGCTGCCGGCAATGATTATATAACATGCCCTGTACGCATGCTGCCGGCAATGAATATATAACATGTCCTGTACACACGCTGCCGGCAATGAATATATAACATGTCCTGTACGCACGCTGCCGCCAATGAATATATAACAAGTCCTGTACGCACGCTGCCGGCAATGAATATATAACATGTGCTGTACGCACGCTGCCGGCAATGAATATATAACATGTGCTGTACGCACGCTGCCGGCAATGAATATATAACATGTCCTGTACGCACGCTGCCGGCAATGAATATATAACATGTGCTGTACGCACGCTGCCGGCAATGAATATATAACAAGTCCTGTACGCACGCTGCCGGCAATGAATATATAACATGTCCTGTACGCACGCTGCCAGCAATGAATATATAACATGTCCTGTACGCACGCTGCCGGCAATGTATATATAACAAGTCCTGTACGCACGCTGCCGGCAATGAATATATAACATGTCCTGTACACACGCTGCCGGCAATGAATATATAACATGTGCTGTACGCACGATGCCGCCAATGAATATATAACATGTGCTGTACGCACGCTGCCCGGCAATGAATATATAACATGTCCTGTACGCACGCTGCCGGCAATGAATATATAACATGTGCTGTACACACGCTGCCGGCAATGTATATATAACATGTCCTGTACGCACGCTGCCGGCAATGTATATATAACATGTCCTGTACGCACGCTGCCGGCAATGTATATATAACATGTCCTGTACGCACGCTGCTGGCAATGTATATATAACAAGTCCTGTACACACGCTGCCGGCAATGATATATAACATGTCCTGTACACACGCTGCCGGCAATGTATATATATAACAAGTCCTGTACGCACGATGCCGGCAATGTATATATAACAAGTCCTGTACGCACGCTGCCGGCAATGAATATATAACATGTCCTGTACGCACGCTGCCGGCAATGTATATATATAACAAGTCCTGTACGCACGATGCCGGCAATGAATATATAACATGTCCTGTACGCACGCTGCCGGCAATGTATATATATAACAAGTCCTGTACGCACGATGCCGGCAATGAATATATAACATGTCCTGTACACACGCTGCCGGCAATGTATATATATAACAAGTCCTGTACGCACGCTGCCGCAATGAATATATAACATGTCCTGTACGCACGCTGCCGGCAATGAATATATAACATGTGCTGTACGCACGCTGCCGGCAATGAATATATAACATGTGCTGTACGCACGATGCCGCCAATGAATATATAACATGTGCTGTACGCACGCTGCCGGCAATGAATATATAACATGTCCTGTACGCACGCTGCCGGCAATGTATATATATAACAAGTCCTGTACGCACGATGCCGGCAATGAATATATAACATGTCCTGTACGCACGCTGCCGGCAATGAATATATATCATGTCCTGTACGCACGCTGCCGGCAATGAATATATAGGAAGTCACATATGATGCAACCAAACAAGTCATCTGATCACAGGGTTAAGTGTGAACCAAGGGGGGGGGGTCACCATTTATTTTTTGGCAATATGCAATCTTTACCATCTAGGCTGTACCTGATACGCAGTATCCAGATTTTGGTAGGAGAAGGTCTCTACAAACCTCGTTATGGGTCCACACACAAACCCCCAACTTTATACACAAATCCAGCAATTAATACCTACAAAATTTTATCTCATTGTTTTCAATGGGAAATCAGGGAAAATCCGACTGCTGAATCTTTAAGAAAAACCCGCAGTGGAGAGGGGGAGATCCCATCAATTAAAATGAAATTCTGCTTTTTTGATTGAGCAAATCAAAGTACAATTTGCCAAGGTATATGTAATCTGTGCCTTTTAGCAAACGTCCTAAGGTGCTTTGTACAACAGAATGTAATGATCCCTTATAGAAGGGAAGAAAAAAAGAAAAAAGTCCCATGTCCTTCATCAGGAGAGCACCGCTCCGCAGCCTCAGCTCTTCTTTGCTGGGGGGGCACTGCGCTCCTGATTGACAGTGGCATGATCACACTGCCAGACTGAACTCTGCCTTCTCAGATGCTGCAAGCATAAGCAGCTCTGCCCCTGCAGTGTTAGAGGCGCGCTGAGGCCGGTGGGATCCTTACGCTCCGTCATCAAAGAGCTCCTCGATCAACACAAATCCCTTCTGTTCTTCAATTAGACAAGTTAAAGGAGTAGCAAAAATAAATATAAAAATGACTTGATTTAGCTTTCAGTTATCATCCCGACACCTCATACAAACGTGTCACATCCAATTATAGATTGTGCGGCTATGTGTGCCACCACGAGCAGCGCTGATTACCTGGGGAGGGTAACACTGTAACAGCCTTAGTAACTTCACAGAAAGCCAGGGAGCAGGAACAAAATAGTATGTATAATCCTGAAGATCTGTGGAGGCCGATGTGACAATCTGCAAGAAGAAACACATTAAGTGTCACTGTGTGAGGACGACGCCATATTTATACTCAGACAAGGCTCACAGCACAAGCTCCGAGCTATAGTAAAGCTATGGGACAGAGGAGCTGTGCACACAATCATCAGGGCCTGTTGATAGCACAGAAGTGTCATGGATTCTGTTATAGCCAGCAGCCATGTATTATACTGATATCTTGTGCTAAACCGCATCTAATGTAGCGGTATTGGAGTCCTATAAGTCAGAGTCCCTTAGAGTAAGAGATGGATTGGATTTGGTGATCACAAGCACCACATACATACATACATACATACCATATTTTTGGGGGGTATAAGACGCACAGTAAGGCCCCACTGGTGGCGCCAGGACACCAGTTCCTCCCAGCCCAGGGACCGCAGCATCACCCCACTGGTGGTGCCAGGACACCCTCTCCTCCCAGCCCAGGGACCGCAGCATCGCCCCAATGGTGGTGCCAGGACACCCTCTCCTCCCAGCCCAGGGACCGCAGCATCGCCCCAATGGTGGTACCAGGATACCAGCTCCTCCCAGCCCAGGGCCTGCAGCATCACCCCAATGGTGGCACCGGGACACCCGCTTCTCCCAGCCCAGGGCCTGAAGCATCGCCCCAATGGTGGCACCGGGACACTGGCTCCTCCCAGCCCAGGGCGTGCAGCATCGCCCCACTGGTGCCACCAGTACACCTGCTCCTCCCAGCCCAGGGCCTGCAGCATTGCGCCACTAGTGCCGCCAGGGCACCACTTAACCCAGGACCACATAACTAGAGATAAATAAGGTTTCTAGAGCAGAATAGTTCCCTTTAAAAATCCCTTCCAAGTCCTGTGCTTTAAAAGTGGCTCAGAATAAAGGGGCTTATATATTTACACTTAAATTTAGTAGTCCTTACTTGATGGCCCAAAATGATCATTGTTGCTCAAGCTAAATGACGCATCTTTTGGTAGTTTTTCCCACCCCAAATCTCGTTTATTGAGCAGAAGAAAGTCCTTGAACACACAAGTCTGGCACAAGGCAATACAACATTTACGATGCAAATTGAGGCTGAATTCTGGCGCATTCAGCTTGTTACATCTCCTAATTATGTATATACACCAGGACCTGTCTCTGCAGAGCACAGACATTATTATGTTCCTCATCAACCACAAAGTCATTATTGGGTTCTACAGTATCAGCGTTACCCTGCTCAGCCGGGACACCGCGAGGGACACCGAGGTCTTGAACTCCTCAGGATTCTTCTGTGCCAAAGTAGTGATCAGACTGGTGGCTGCGGTTACTACACCCTGCAAGTCAAAGTGGAGAAAAAAAGTCTGAGAATTTCTATGAAACAATAGTGGCATACATACAACAAGATGGCATCGTCTAAAGGGAACCCGTCATGTCCTTTTTGGTTATTCAAGTGGTGCCCCCAATGTTATTTAGATCATGTTCTGTTCATTAGTAACCCATTTCTTTTTAATCATTGTGTTTATCCCAAAAAGGCACTTTAGATACTTAGATGTTTCATTAGCTAGCTGCACAGTCATACAGTAGGTTAGCAGACATGTCAACCGACTGAAAACATGCAGAAATACATCTAATGCTCTCTACAAGGACCTGTGTGATGTCACGATCATCACACAGGTCCTTGTAGAGAGCATTAAAAACATAAAACATGGTATATATGTTTTGCTTAAAAGATGATTTGTCAACTAGAGCAAACTGATCAGATAGCATGGTGGTGTTCAAATCTGCCACAGTCAGAGCATCAATGAGCATTGACTAATACATGGTGATCCTACAGGGGAAGGTTTCCATTTGTGAGGGTCTCTATGCTTTAGTAGACATATGCTCTCAAATCAAGACAGTTTATTAAAGAGGTATTCTTACGTTTCACAGTTAGCCCCATATACAAGATAGGAAAGACCTTCCCCAAATCGCTGAGTGTTCATTGCTGGGGCTGCAGCCATTCCTGAGAACCAGGGGCTCTGGAGAGCAGTGTGAATGGAAAGGTCGATCATGTGCAATGTCATCTTCATTTAAGGGTTATACAGTACTAGGACAGACCTTTCTCATGCCACATTCCCCCAATTAAAATAAAAAAGCCTATGTTCACCTCTCGTGTAGATGCAGTCCCTGCAGTGTTAGGACTTGCATTTCCCGGGCTCACGTGAGGTTGACGCAAACACCAACCACCTTCTATCTCTCCATCGTCAGACACCGGAGTAGTCAACAAAAAGTAAGCAGCAGCCACAGCTCTCACTTCCTATTGATTAACTCTAATGTCAGAACGTGGGCAGGTAGAAGCTGGCGGTGATTTGAACTGCACCAAGATGGGAGGCGAGGGTACGCTTTGTTTTTATTTTAATTGGGGGAATCGTGGAATGAGAATAGGCTGTCCTAGTAGTTCACAACCCCTTCAATTTGTATGGGGTTTGTCTAAAGCACAGCCCTCTGCAATCTCTGGCAGTCCAATTGAGAATGGATGGAGCAGTAGCGTGCCTGATCGATCGCAGCTCCACTCACACAGGAATCTTCCAAACGTGACAGTACCCACATTTAACAAAAAAAATTAAAAAAACAACTATCCGATCTGATATTTTATGTGGTATAAATACACTCACAATGAAAGCCCTTTCTACCCATCTTACCAGATGCTGATCGTTGAGAAGATGAACCACCCGCGAGGTCCACTCATTAGTGAGGACAAGATCGGAGACGTCCGGTAGAGGCGCAGAAGACAGAGAGCAGCGCTCTGCTTAACACTGTCCATCGTGTCCCTGTAGGAAATAATACATCAGAAACTCAAACTTGTCCCAACCCTAGGCACGCTGCCATATAAACTGCTATTATCAGACGGTCAGAAGTGAGATGAAACTCTGTCCTGAAAGGCCTAATTTCATGTGGCTCCAAATCACCAAGTACCATCACTTCTACGTAGCCAGATCAGAGCCAACAGTGCATTTATCTGTGAGGACAAGGACATATTTGATCATTTGAGTCCATACAAAGTTCTCGTAAGACTGCACCACACATAATTCAGCAGAGACGTGTCGCCTTCAGGACCTCTCTCTGCTCCGCTATTTGGGTCTCTAACCATAAAACCTTATTACCTCTATACATACACATTTTGTTATAAGCAGACTGATGGCACGTTATGAAAATGCCACCCAGAACTTTACACTCATTGAAACTCGTGTAGTTTTGTAGAAAACACACAAACATTTTTTTAAGGGCTAAAACTGAAGCAAAGCCTGAGACATTCAAGGGGAATAAAAGTTAAAGATGCTTTAAAACTGAAGAGACAAAAAAAAAAGAAAAATTAAAGCGCCACATATTGTATCCTCACTAAGCCAGAACTTACCCAGCGACCAGTATCCGGGGAATCTCTCCCGCAAAGGCTTCTGCCATCTCACGACTCCCGACATTGGCGATGCAGTGCAAGGCCAGGCCCATGAAGGTGGGGTTGCGGCTGGACAGATCGTTTTTGATGGCATTGTTAATGAGACGGATGAGTTCACTGTTAGAGTTCACCAGCACGGAGATGAAGAGGTAACCCTGAAAGAAGCAGCAAAAGAAGCGTGAGTGCACTATGCCCTAATGTGCCGCATTATAACTGCAGTACCAGGCACAGCCACTACATTATCTATGGCGCTGCACCTGATTTGATCTGCAGGGGGTGCTAGGAGTCAGACCCCACTGATCTAACTGCGCCAAGGAGAGACCTTCAATATCGAAGCTCTGGAAAACCTTTGTAATATTATTTTACACTGTTAAATCAAAAGACTTCTACATTTTTTATTATAAGAAAATCTTTCCCTTACCTGCAGTCTGCTTTACATAAACAAACTATCACTCGCCCTCCCAGAGTCATTCCTGTTTTTTCCAGGCAGGTCCGTATGAATTATTGTACTAGGAGACACTTTCTTACAGGCCTTGAGCACATTAGGTGCAAAAATAAAAGCAAACCCCAAGGTTCTCAGGGGGCCACCCATCAGCGATAGTTAATTATTCCATTTGAAGGCCTACAATGTGTGAGGTCTGCCGGGGTCTATCAGGAAAGCTGCTGCTAATGCACATGATGTTCAGGAACCTGGGGCGTTAAAGATAGCAAGAAATTGTGCTTCATTTGCAAATAAACATAGCAAACGAAACGATCCATGTGCCAACACCACACTGAGCAGCAATCTGTCCTTTCTGCAAGGTTTCTCACCATGTAGATGTTAAACATTATAGTTTCTGAGGAGTTCCAGGACTGGAGAAAGCAAAGAGAAGCAGCTGCCATGCTTGTACCTGGGTAACCTATAGCACGAGCATTGTACATATCAATGTATGGAGGCTGTACCCATGTATGAAGGTGGAGCAATGCGACATGTGACGGGGCATTCATCAGGACATCTGGGATGTATCAGTAACTGCCAGCCTCAGGCCCCCGCAGATGCCCACCGCCCCAAGTGACAACCAAGCAAGGCAGAAACCTGAAAAGTCAATTTCCAGCAGCAGCAGCTTCACCCACATTAAGCAGACGGGGGCAGAAGGGAAACTTTCCACTTACGATCTGCTTCTCTGTGTATTTGTTGGAGCTGAGCAGATTCACCGCCTCCATGTGGCCGAAATCAATGTCATGGCCAAGTAGGAAGATGAACAGCAGCTTGCAGACATATTTCTTCTTGCTGTAGCCGTCCAGAGCCTTGTCTCCTGCAGAAGAAGAGCATAAGTAAAGAAGTGTAGAAGTGTTATTAGGGTGGCAAGGGGGTCTGTCTGGGACTTGGGCTGGACACCTTTAAGGACCATTAATTATTAAGCATTGCAAAGTATTTCCACATTACAGGCAGCGCATGAATAAACGCTGTCCCACCGACAGAGGCAGCTCACCCCCAGAGCGGCAGGGAGAGGACGCCAGGCTGATCCACTGACTATTCCTAGAAGAGTGGAAACTGCACAAGTCACCGGCCAACATCATTACAGAGAAGACGGCTACAGAGTCAGCCAATAGCTTGTGATGGTTTAATATACTTTCATCAGCAAGTCCTCAGTTATCCAAAACTCGGCCTGTAGTCGTTAAAGGATCGGGATGTCTTTGGGACTTTTTTTCTTTTAACACATCTATTGGGAATTAAAAAAGATTGTGCAAAATTGTAACAAACAAAATTGCAAAGGTTTGTCTTCCATAGCCTCTGGTGCAGAGTCCATCAGTGAGCTCATACTGACATGAAAGGCGGCTTTCACATCACAATTTATTCCAGTCCGTGGGGATCCGGTTTTTTGCAGGACCCCACAGACAGGAATGGACAGGCTCGGATGTGACCTCCAGATGCCATGTCTGTGTCCGGGTCTGTGATTTTCATGGATCCGGACACAGAAAGAGCTGGGAGGAGCCCGAGCCTGCAAAGTGCAGGCAAAAGGGGCACTTTCACTTTCACACTCTATATACATACATTGCAAAAGTGAAATAAAACAAAAAGCAATTGTTAAAAATATAAAATAAAAAAAAATCCTCACCTTTGCGGCGAGTGTCCCGGGATGTGCGGGATCTAGCTCCAAGGGCTTAAGGACCTAGATCAGCTGACCGAGCGGGGCAACCTGAATAGCTGATTGGTCACATGACCACAACAGTTGAGCGGTTTAAATCGCCCGCCAAAACTGGCAGGCGATTTAAATCGCGCTGATGCTATCATGTGATCAGTTGATCGGGTTGCCCCACCCGGTCAGCTGATCTAGGTCCTTAAGCCCTCAGAGCTAGATGCCACACCTCCCGGAACACTCACCGGAGAGGTGAGGATTTAACACTTGCTTCACTTCCACAATGTATGTATATGCATACAAATGGCCATACAGGATCAATTCGTGCCCATAGGGATACATGGGTCCAAATCGGATCCGTGGCTATCCATTTAAAACGCATAGCCACAGATCCTCAAGAATCGTGATGTGAAGGCAGCCTTGTTTTACATCTACGGAGCTCCTGCCAGCTAAATGATGATAAAAGTTCAACTCAACTTCTCGTGTTGATATATCAGCACACAGAACACAGAGTACATATATCAGCACACAGAACACAGAGTACATATATCAGCACACAGAATACAGAGTACATATATCAGCACACAGAGTACATATATCAGCACACAGATACAGAGTACAATCACACACAGAAACAGAGTACATATATCAGCACACAGAACACAGAGTACATATATCAGCACACAGAACACAGAGTACATATATCAGCACACAGAACACAGAGTACATATATCAGCACACAGAACACAGAGTACATATATCACAACAGCACAGAGTACATATATCAGCACACAGAGTACATATAGCAACAGAATACAGAGTACATATATCAGCACACAGAATACAGAGTACATATATCAGCACACAGAATACAGAGTACATATATCAGCACACTGGCTACAGAATGAGTTAACAAAATCTTTAGAGCAACATGGAGGCTACAAAAGGCAAATAATGCAAGAATGTTAATGAACCCAAATGTGAAAATAAATGCCCACTACAGGACAGGCCTTACTGATTACAGGTATACTTGGCTCCTGGACCAGGGCTGCCTAGGTTCTCAGCCACCTCCCCTGTCAGTCTTCTGGGGGCTGGAATTGGAGCAGGTTTGGGAGGTGTGCACCCTGGGGTCTTTGATAAAGGGAATGACCAGTAGTGGATAACTCCGTTAATAAGGGGATTGTGAAAGAAATGAATAAAAACACAACTGAAAACGAAGAGCATGTTTTAAAGGGAATCTGTCAGCAGGTTTTTGCTATGTAATCTGAGAGCAGCATAATGTAGTGGAAGGGACTCTCAATTCCAGCAATGTGTCCCTTAGTTCAATGGATGCAGCAGTTGTGATACAATCAAGAGTTTTCTGTGCTGTAAGTGTAGCAAAGCTCAGAATGCTGAGCCCAGTACAATCCCACGCACACCACTGATTGGCAGCTTTCTGTGTAGATTATGGCACAAGACACCTGGTCTTCTAGTGATAATCTCCTGCTAATGTTATTGAAGCAGCACAACACAGCCTAGTGAGTGATACATTGCTGGAATTAGGGTTCTGCCCCGAAATCACTATTTTCACACTACACAGCATAAACATGCTCTTCACCTTGAGAGGTTTTTATTCGCAAGTTCCAGAATCCCTTTTTTTAAATGAGTTATTCACTTCTGGTCTCTCCCCTTATCAGATGAGGTAGCGCAAACCTGGTGACAGATTCCCTTTAAAAGAATAACAAAAGTGTCTTGGTAACTGCCCAATGTGATCTCTGTCAGGACAGGAAGAGACAATGTCCCATCTTAGGTCACGTGACCATTGAGCCTGATGCCTGTCCAAGCAGAAATCACTGGAGAGATGGGGATTACAGATAAATAAGAAAAAGTAATATAAAATGTATCATTATTTGATAAACATGTCCTACATTCTGAGAATAGTTTTGGGGAAGTTGGACTAACCTTTCAAATGGCTCTCCAAGTGGGCAGTGATCCACCCTGGTATAAGGCACATGGTCATCAGGCTGGACCTGTGCTCCACCCTGGTAGTATAAGGTGCACGGTCATCAGGCTGGACCTGTGCCCCACCCTGGTAGTATAAGGTGCACGGTCATCAGGCTGGACCTGTGCTCCACCCTGGTATAAGGTGCACATGGTCATCAGGCTGGGCCTGTGCTTTATCCTGGTGGTATAAGGTGCACGGTCATCAGGCTGGACCTGTGCCCCACCCTGGTAGTATAAGGTGCACGGTCATCAGGCTGGACCTGTGCCCCACCCTGGTATAAGGTGCACATGGTCATCAGGCTGGACCTGTGCTCCACCCTGGTGGTATAAGGTGCATGGTCATCAGGCTGGGCCTGTGCTCCACCCTGGTGGTATAAGAAGCATGGTCATCAGGCTGGACCTGTGCTCCACCCTGGTGGTATAAGGTGCACGGTCATCAGGCTGGACCTGTGCTCCACCCTGGTGGTATAAGGTGCATGGTCATCAGGCTGGACCTGTGCTCCACCCTGGTAGTATAAGGTGCATGGTTATCAGGCTGGACCTGTGCCCCACCCTGGTATAAGGTGCACGGTCATCAGGCTGGACCTGTGCTCCACCCTGGTGGCATAAGGTGCATGGTCATCAGGCTGGGCCTGTGCTCCACCCTGGTGGTATAAGAAGCATGGTCATCAGGCTGGACCTGTGCTCCACCCTGGTGGTATAAGGTGCATGGTCATCAGGCTGGGCCTGTGCTCCACCCTGGTGGCATAAGGTGCATGGTCATCAGGCTGGGCCTGTGCTCCACCCTGGTGGTATAAGGTGCATGGTCATCAGGCTGGACCTGTGCTCCACCCTGGTATAAGAAGCATGGTCATCAGGCTGGGCCTGTGCTCCACCCTGGTATAAGGTGCATGGTCATCAGGCTGGACCTGTGCCCCACCCTGGTGGCATAAGGTGCATGGTCATCAGGCTGGGCCTGTGCTCCACCCTGGTGGTATAAGGTGCACGGTTATCAGGCTGGGCCTGTGCTCCACCCTGGTGGTATAAGGTGCACGGTTATCAGGCTGGGCCTGTGCTCCACCCTGGTGGTATAAGGTGCATGGTCATCAGGCTGGGCCTGTGCTCCACCCTGGTGGTATAAAGCACATGGTCATCAGGCTGGACCTGTGCTCTATCCTGGTGGTATAAAGCACATGGTCATCAGGCTGGACCTGTGCTCCACCCTGGTGGTATAAAGCACATGGTCATCAGGCTGGACCTGTGCTCCACCCTGGTGGTATAAAGCACATGGTCATCAGGCTGGACCTGTGCTCCACCCTGGTGGTATAAGGTGCATGGTCATCAGGCTGGACCTGTGCTCCACCCTGGTATAAGGTGCATGGTTATCAGGCTGGACCTGTGCTCCACCCTGGTATAAGGTGCATGGTCATCAGGCTGGGCCTGTGCTCCACCCTGGTGGTATAAGGTGCATGGTCATCAGGCTGGACCTGTGCTCCACCCTGGTGGTATAAGGTGCACGGTTATCAGGCTGGACCTGTGCTCCACCCTGATGGTATAAGGCGCATGGTCATCAGGCAGGACCTGTGCTCCACCCTGGTGGTATAAGGTGCATGGTCATCAGGCTGGACCTGTGCTCCACCCTGGTGGTATAAGGTGCATGGTCATCAGCTGGACCTGTGCTCCACCCTGGTGGTATAAGGTGCACGGTCATCAGGCTGGACCTGTGCTCCACCCTGGTGGTATAAGGTGCACGGTCATCAGGCTGGGCCTGTGCTCCACCCTGGTGGTATAAGGTGCATGGTCATCAGGCTGGACCTGTGCTCCACCCTGGTGGTATAAGGTGCACGGTCATCAGGCTGGGCCTGTGCTCCACCCTGGTGGTATAAGGTGCATGGTCATCAGGCTGGACCTGTGCTCCACCCTGGTGGTATAAGGTGCATGGTCATCAGGCTGGGCCTGTGCTCCACCCTGGTGGTATAAGGTGCATGGTCATCAGGCTGGACCTGTGCTCCACCCTGGTATAAGGTGCATGGTCATCAGGCTGGACCTGTGCTCCACCCTGGTGGTATAAGGTGCATGGTTATCAGGCTGGGCCTGTGCTCCACCCTGGTATAAGGCACATGGTCATCAGGCTGGACCTGTGCTCCACCCTTGTGGTATAAGGTGCATGGTCATCAGGCTGGACCTGTGCTTCACCCTGGTGGTATAAGGTGCACGGTCATCAGGCTGGGCCTGTGCTCCACCCTGGTGGTATAAGGTGCATGGTCATCAGGCTGGGCCTGTGCTCCACCCTGGTGGTATAAGGTGCATGGTCATCAGGCTGGACCTGTGCTCCACCCTGGTGGTATAAGGTGCATGGTCATCAGGCTGGGCCTGTGCTCCACCCTGGTGGTATAAGGTGCATGGTCATCAGGCTGGGCCTATGCTCCACCCTGGTGGTATAAGGTGCATGGTCATCAGGCTGGACCTGTGCTTCAGACCCAGTGTATTAGCCATGCTCCAACATAACAAAGGACGGGTCTCCTTTAAGGCAATGTATACACACTGCACCATTACCATAAGGAAGCTTTCCTGACAGCCACACACATTGCTTCCTATATGAACTTATGGTACAAAGGTTACGAGGCCACAAGGACTTATCAGATGTGTGACGTCTGAAATATCTCAGCTGTAAAAGAGCAATTAGGGAATATTTAAAGCGAGAGTAAAGTACAAGTAAAAGATTAAAATAACAGAGAGGTAATTATTCTACAAACTATCAGGACTTCATTCATGGAGGTGCAGTCACATGGGAGAAGATACAATAGATGATTGGAGGGATTCAGGAGCCAGTGCCAGGATTGTAGTACGCCAGATACAAGAACATGTATAAAGGCAGGACATTACTAAGCCGAGCCGGACTGTGCGGCGACTATACAACCTGGCCATCACTTCTGCTAATAACTGATATAAAGAGAGCCCTGTCCTAAATGTAGCAGAGGTATGGATGGATGCTCAACCTGCTCTCCATTACTTACATACGATCATTACTTTAATATCCCAAAATCTTTGTTTTTCCTTTGAAACAGTTGAATAAAATCCGTCTCCACTTCCAGGACATTGTGCTGAGGCCGAGCATTTCTCCTCCACTTTGCACTTTGTGTACGAGGAAATCGCTGTTATCTCATGGAGTTTCCTGTTTTTCACTTTACGAGGAACTTCTCCACGTGCGGCTCCGATTTGTACACCGTCAGCTCTCTGTGCGGCCGTCCTCTGACCTGTACACCCTCAGCTCTCTGTGCGGCCGTCCTCTGACCTGTACACCCTCAGCTCTCTGTGCGGCCGTCCTCTGACCTGTACACCCTCAGCTCTCTGTGCGGCCGTCCTCTGACCTGTACACCCTCAGCTCTCTGTGCGGCCGTCCTCTGACCTGTACACCCTCAGCTCTCTGTGCGGCCACCCTCTGACCTGTACACCCTCAGCTCTCTGTGCGGCCGTCCTCTGACCTGTACACCCTCAGCTCTCTGTGCGGCCGTCCTCTGACCTGTACACCCTCAGCTCTCTGTGCGGCCGTCCTCTGACCTGTACACCCTCAGCTCTCTGTGCGGCCGTCCTCTGACCTGTACACCCTCAGCTCTCTGTGCGGCCGTCCTCTGACCTGTACACCCTCAGCTCTCTGTGCGCCCGTCCTCTGACCTGTACACCGTCAGCTCTCTGTGCGGCCGTCCTCTGACCTGTACACCCTCAGCTCTCTGTGCGGCCGTCCTCTGACCTGTACACCCTCAGCTCTCTGTGCGGCCGTCCTCTGACCTGTACACCTTCAGCTCTCTGT